>OMKZ01052882.1:12257-61408 GCA_900302535.1 Neoniphon sammara
GTTGAATTTCTGACTCACAGTGGGAGGTCGGAGCTGTTGAGGAGTACATGAATGCAGCAGCAGTAAGGAGGGAGGAAGAAGTTCGCATTAAACATTAAAAGTTAAATGCGACTATATGTCAAGGACATGCATTTGCCCGGCCATAGTTTCACGTGGGCATGCAATGCATGCCCCCCCCTCGCCACAGCGCCACATTCTCACTGTTATTCTGTGGGAAACACTGCTGTAGACAACCAGAGGGACAGTTTTCCAATGGGTGTTTGTCAAATTTCGTCAGTCAATTATAATAATTTGAGTAACTTGATATTAATAAGTCCATTATTAAATCAAACCATGAAATTGAGAAATGCAATTGCAATACTAGACTTTACTCATTCACTTTTCACTGTGTCTGACATGATTTTATACACTATTGACTCTTATTTTGTGCTTTCACACATGTTTACATGTTCCCTCATGTCTTCATTTCGCTGTTGATATTCCATGTTCTTTTTTAGTAACCTCCCTACCTTTAAAAACACTTTGGTGCACGCTGTACAAATGACTTGACTGGTATTTGTGTAGTATTTTGTTAATATTATGCAGCATGACCTTTAAGTTGTAGCCCCTGTGTTTTTATTCAACACCCAATATGTATATTGTTTGTGGTTTCATTTGCATTACTTTCAAATATCAAAACATGCAAATTAGTGCCCTAAATCAGGAGCTGCAAGCTCAAGGGAACGGCTGTTAATGCTACAGTTTGAGCTTGTATGAAAGCAAATGAGTCACTCATAGAATTACAATGAATCAAACTCACATTCACATTCAAATCAACATACTTGAACGGTCATCCAGCTAATTAAAATGACGGCTGTTAAATGTTTGAATATATATTAGTGTATGAAACTCAGAAAGCTGATGTTACCATGGCATCATCACTTGGCTGAATACATGTAAATGTCTGTCTTGCAAAGGGCAGAAACAAATTAAAGATGCTCACTGACATCGCTCACCCTTCTACTGGCCATTAATGAGCACACTTTGAAATGAAAAGAAGAAAAAAATAGAGTAAAGGTTAACTATTTAATGGCTTCTATGACAAATGGCATGGATATCTGAAGCGACTCTGGGTGTCTTTTTACCTGTGTGACTAAAATATTATTTTGTATATTCCAGTATGTCTCATATCCTGTCATATGAAGAGACAATGCCTTGGAATTTCCTTGAAATTCCAAAATAACAATTTGTGGTTGTGCAGAAGGAGATATCCATGATGCATTTGGAATGACCTTTACTTCCCATGCCAAATTTCATGACTCATTTTCACTTTAAGGCAGCCCACTCATCACCACGGAAACTGTTTCAGAAAAGAAAATAATGCATCTGCAGCTCAAGCAGGATGGGAATCATTTGGGGTAAAAGTAGCATTGAACTTTACATGAACATAAAAATCTTTTTGAACAAATTTTTCTAATGAGCCAAGTGTACTGAATTGGCACTCATAGGTTCGCCAATAGCCATGGACGTCCAAATTTGATGCTCAGTTACACGGACCGGGGACCGTTTTGACTTTATCAGGTTTAGTCAGGAATGCGTTTTTCAAATATGTTGCTCAAATATATACGCTAAAACAATCTTGATATAAGCTCTCACCCAACCATAACCCTAAACTTAAAGGAATACTCCAAAGTTTTGGGAAAAACACACTCTTTACGACTTACCCAGAATGAGACAAGATGTTCGATACCATTTTCACCTCTGTGCATCCACTGGTTCGGTTCTGATGGTTAACATTTTGTGTTAGCTTAGCATAAAGACTTGAAGTCTACCAGATTCATTAACTTAGTTCTGTCAAAGTGAATAAAAGTAAACCTTACAACAATTCCAAAGCTGTCTTATTTACACAATGTATGGATATGGGGAGTTTCTGTAAGGTTAATTTTTTCACTTTGATGGAGCTAGGCTAATGACTCAAACATCTTGGCTCTGTCTGGGTAAGTCGGAAAAAGGGTATTTTGCCCAAAACATTGGAGTATTCCTTTAACCATGTGGGTGGGTCTTGCCTAAAACTCCAGATAGAATTCACACAGTCCGCACGCCTGAGCATCAGATTCAGACCCCAGGGCTTCTTTCAGTGTCTAACCTCTGACCCCTTGGGCTCTTGCCTAAGCGGTTGTATTGGATGAGTAAGATGCCATAGGCTGGCCATATGAAACAGCCTATTACGACTGAGTGATAAGGATGAGGGGTCAGGATATTCTGACTTAACTTCTGTCTATTTGTCTGTCAGTACCAGTGCAACAGCTTGCAGTGACACACACAAGCAGTAATATGAAATGTCACGAAGCTCTAATTATAGTACTTATTATTGGAAAGTTTGCATAAAAACCCTGTCGTGATACTAAACTGCTGAAGTGAATGAGCTGCTAGAATGCGGATGCACTTGCTGAGAAACAAAACCTGAACACAAGTGGATCGAAACAAGTCACATAGTCATTTGAAACTTTATACTGAACTGAGAGAAATCACTCCAGTCAGCAAAGTGGTTCTTAAGTACCTCCAATAACAAAAGGCACAAACTGTACAAGGACTGTGACATTTTTAAGAAGTCTTCAAGAAGCAACTTCAGCCAGAATGTTCAGAAGTAAAGCACTTTAGTTTTAAGCTGTGCCATCCTCGATAAAGTTATATCTTATCTTTTCTCATGAAACCTCATCATGATTTTGTAAAAGTAATTTTATACAATTAAAATATGCTCCTCAGTGGCAAATTCAAGGGTCACTGTGAACCTTTTACCATAACTAGCAATTTTCACGGCTTTTCTGTTATTTTAATCTGCCATTATCCTCTTGATTTGCAAATGAGTTTTTAATGATGTAACATGGTGGAAAAAAAATCTCCTTCTTTCCAAATCAAGTCTAAAGTCAGATATTCCTAGCTGGTAATTTGTAATCATGTTGTTACACTGTTTAATTTGCCCAATGTGAAAACCCCATACAAGAATTTTACACCAATGGTAAATGACAATGTTTCCAAGCTAGTTAGCATAGATTGTTAGCAACTAATAATGGTGCACAACTCCCAAATTTAGAGTTGACTCCAACTCTGATTCTAATTGTGGGTCTCTGGAATTGACTTCTCGATTAAAACACATTAAGTTCTGTGAGACTACTGTGAATGCAAAACTGAAAGGGCATGGCAACTCCTTCATGAGCAAGTAGCCTTAGTGGCTGACACAAATAAAGAAATCCCAATGAAGTAGCAAGAATAATTTTGTACCAGTTTAGCTTTCTAGATTGAAACAATGTACTGAATTTTTAAGACCACAGTTCCTCCATACTGGTTTAATCCAATCCAAAGCATTCTGTGCTGTAAGAATCAGCCACAGAACACAAAGTCCATGTAATATAGTGAAATCTGTGATGTATATGTGTTAAAAACCACAACATTTTAGGAGGAAGCCATATTTACACAATTTTCTCTCCATCACTAACTGCACTATACATTTTTGTCACTAAAAATGTCTTATTCTGTGTACAGCTGCAGCATCAGACCCTCTAGGGATTCCATTCTCCAGTTTTTTCACTGTTTACTTTGTTACTGGCCCTATTAGCCAGCTCAGATTAGCTTGATATATCCCAGTGCTAATGTTAATTGAGAATCCACCCCAGCTTGTTAGCTAATGTTTGCTACCTTAGCAGGGCTACCTTCTCCTCCTCACTTCCACCCTGTCAAGTTTTCTGGCGCAAAGAAGGCAACAACATAAACTGGCTTCAAAAAGGCAGTTGGGAAGTAAAGGTTGATGTCAGAACAGCCACGTCCATTTATTTTGTTCACTCTCTGGTCTAGATTTGAACACAAACCCCCGGTGTTGATTTCTGTGCTATGGCCTTGGATTCAGAGTCAGTGCAGGGGCCTTAATGTCACTACAAATCTCCGCTGCACCTCAGTAACAATGGAGCCAATGGAGTAAAATTGTGTCATGGAAAAAACAGCGTCCTCCAGTATTTACACCAAGCCCTCTGAAGCATCTACCACACTTAATCTGACAAGGAATCAGTTATGCAGACTCATGAATGTCTTTGAAGCACATTAGCAATCGAGGCTGGTGGCTGTAGTGATAGCCAGCATAAAGTGGAGCAGAGTGGGGCAGGGTCACTCACAACATGCCCTCTGAAATGGGAGGAGACACATGAGATCATGTCGCGCTTTGTAAAACAACCCTGTTATTAGATCAAGCCAGAGATGCTGAATTTAAATGGAAATTTCCCTTTGGGCCAATTTTTCAGTCCTGAATGAGATTTGTGAGCTTGAGGAAGATTGTATTTGCTGGCATACTGTCAGGGATAACATCCTCAATATACTGGAGCACCACCATACCATTTGTATTTATGAATAATTTTGAAATTCTATCAGGGTTTTTCCATTTTTAACTTGTAAAGGTTGCTTATGTCAATTTTCACCAATAATGACTTCATATATTTTTGAAAATTGGCTCCTACAGTGATCTTGAAGTAAGGTAATTCCACTATAACTTTCTAGACACAAAGAGCTGAAATAACATAGCCATATAGAGTCATTAAACGGTCTCATATTTGTTCCTCTCATTTTAAATCTTTTTTTAAAATTTAAATGCACAATTTTGTCCATGTTAACAAGATAAAATATACATTAATGTCACATAACAGGCCTTGATTGCTTGTGTGTTTGTAGCCTAAGTGGTGCATTGGAGCATGTAATGGGAGACAATGACTGGAGTAATGGATGACTCCTCAAAAGTCACCTTGACTGAATGGAACTCATCATTCAAATGTCAAACACACACACACACACACACACACACACACACACACACACACGCACACATAGCCTCTCCACAAGTGGCCAAGGTCTTTGTCGACACTAAGGACGCAGAGCATGTTGTAATATAGTTGGTGATTTTCATCAGCTGTGTCTCCTACCGAGTCTGCCTTCATCATCAGCGCAGATGACAGTGCTGACAGTGACGTACTGTGTAAGCAGCTCCCTCAGGTGTGAGTTTCAATTCCAATGTTTTCATGATTTATATGTGACCCACTCTTCTTCAGGCAGTATGGTTTGAACTGCGTGTTGAATGGGCTGTGACGTGGATTGTCCCAGTTAGATAAAATGTGTAGCTGCTGTAGACAGTATGGAAGCATGTGAAGACATTCTGAGGATGTGTGTGTGTGTGTGTGTGTGTGTGTGTGCTTCCGCGCAGATGTAACTCAACAGCGGAGGCAGACACTTAGTCTGTCAGTCAATAAGTACAGCTGCAAAATTGAATCAATGATATTTAAAATCATAAAAGTGCCAAAATCAACTGAACAAATATATAAATGTTTTGCTTTTGCTGTCATTTTGCAGTAGTTTGATTTAAAAAAATCCAGGATTTTCTCTGGGCACATAACGAGCATATGTCTTTCAATTTTTACCAAATAAAAAAAGTTTTATTTTATTTTATTCATTTATATATTTTTTGCTATTTTATTTGAAAATCCATCTACTGCACAGGTGTGGCATATCAACACGCTGATTGAGCAGCATGATCGCAACACGTGTGTTCCTTATTATGAGGACAATAAAAGGGCTCTCTAAAATGTTTTCACTGAACAACACGGTGCCCCAGATGCCTCAAGTTTCTGTGTCACTGACATGATCAGTGCAGGGATATGTACTAAAGCTGTTGCCAGAGTCATGAATGTTCATTTATCTACCCAAACCATTTCAGACCTTTTGGTGGTACATCCAACCAGCCTCACAATCACAGACCATGCTACCATGCCAGCCCAGGACCACCATATCAGGCCACTTCACATGTGGGATCGTCCAGCCACACACAGCTGACGAAAAAGTTGGTTTGCACAACCAAAGAATTTCTGCACAAATAGTCTTAGGGAAGGTCATTTGCTTGAGATCCTGAGCCCCATTGTCATACCATTCACTTGGAATGGTTGACTGGCTGAATTTATATTTTTGTTCAGTATAATATAACATTTTCAGGGGACAAGAAGTATTATCACAGAACATAATAAACTTAAGAATCAGTTGAATGGAAACATAAAGCATTGAATCTTAGGGCTGAAACATCAACTACAAAGGGTTCATTTGCAAAGAAAAAAATGAACTGACTGCTGTAATGTTTCACACTATACTTTCTGAATCCAAAATAAGTTTGGTAGCAAAAGCCAATATTGGCATGCATTAGCCTCCAGTGGAGTTGTCTTTTTGCAAACAAACTGTTCTATTCAACAGCTAAGGTGCTTTCAAGTCATGATATCTCTAATGTGAAAAAGAGTGCCACTCACTATCCAGTATACATGGAAATCCAAACTAAGTGAACCAAAGCAACTCTGTGACTGCATAAAAATGTGTGGGTACCTGGTTCACAATGGCTGTCACCAGGTTTCTCCTACATGCACTTAACACGACTAAACAACCAGTTTATGAAAACTTTTACATTTCTGTTCTAAACACCAGCTTTCTGATAGATCTTTCTTGTCAAAAATCCTCCAGAGCACAAAAATCGATGTGTTTTACATTTCCAGTTTGAATTGGAATAAACAGAAGAAGGAGAACTGGATAGTTACCATGAGCAGTGATAGCCACCATGGCTCAACAGACAAAGCAGAGAGAAACTCAAACTCCATAAACAGAAAATTCAAGTCCCGTCCACACTGTTTGATTGACATATGATCTCTGGGAAGTGCAGTGCAAAAACACCACAGTGATGAGCGACAAAGATGAAGACAAAATTTAAAACATACTGTATGCACAGTATAGTTTCAGGATTAAAAATTGAACAGTGTTTTTTGTTAGATGTACTGTTTGTAGCGTCACAGCACCTGCATTTGGTCCAGCCAAAGGGAAGAATTTTAAAATGACCACTCAAACATATGGAGACAAGAACTCATCTCTGAGTCTGTCCTCCTAGTGTCAGGACTACCAACACAAAACGGCTTCGAGAGCCCATCGGTACTACCCATGTACCATGTATTAAACTGTGGTTCACCATACAATTTACTTTCCTCTTGCTTGCCTTAAGATGTATAAACGTGTGTTCAGTCAAAAAGAATCTAACAAAAAGCCTCACAGTGATTGTTTTTATCAGTGTGTGTATTCTTGTAGGTTTCTTCACCTTGCTAAAAATGCTACAGAGAAGACATGCACAAATCAGACTTAATCCACGTCTGTCGGGTCACATATAATAAATATTGTGGCTATCAGGAAGCAGCAGATGTGGAAAGTATTTACTCAAATACTGTAATTCAGTATAATTTTGAGCTGCTGTCCCTTTACTTATTATTATTATTATTTGCATTCAGTTTTCTACTTTTCCCGCAGTACATTTCAGAGGGAAATCTTGTATTTTTTAACAGCACTACATTTATCTGATGGCTGGAGTTCCTTTGCAGAAGAAGCTTTTCCATGCAAAACATCAAATGTGATGCGCTGTTAGAGTGTAAACTAGCCAACAGAATATGGACCAGTTAGAGCTACAACATTCAAATACTTCTTACAGGTTAATGCAACAAGAATTTAACACTATGAAAGGAGCCATTCTTCACGACTACTTTGACTTTTCACACTCAACTACATTTTACTACAGTGTTCCTTAATTGATACTTTGAATATAGGACTTTTTCTTTTAATGAGGTATTTGTCCATTATGATTTTGATACTTTTACTTATGTAAAGGATTTGGGTACTTTTTTCCAGCACTGAAGCCTAACCTAGACATCACTTTTTGGTGCACAGATGCTCACAGCACCAGAGGTCATGGGGTTCAAACCACATCCCCACTGCACTCCATTATACGGTCATGCATTTCAGATTCCGTATTTCAGACTTCATTTTGTTTTACTCTAATAGAGTGCAAGAAACAATTAGCACAGTTGTGTATTTGTATGATTGCAGTGACACTTGAGCGACCAGTCCCTCCCTGTTCTCCAGCCCTGTCATTGACCCCATAAACAAAACACTGACTATCAAAATCTAACCCCCTGCCCTAAGCAGCTACTGGGAGGAAAGCATTTAACCCCTTGCTGCACCAGTGGAGCTGGTTTGAAAAGACTGGGGTTGGATTGGGCAGCTCCCAGGTGTGATTATATGAATGTGTGTAACCTTCAGTCCCCTTGGTGCAACTCTCCCAGGCTGTTGCTGTAATGTCCTTGGTGTACTTTCCTGATTAAATAATGGTTATAAATATAAAGCTAGCCTGACAGCACTGACGCTCAGCACTCCCAGATGTCACAGGTTGCAGCTACAGCTGAAAGGACCCAGGGCATAAATGCAAAGCAAAAGCACCACATCAAGGCAAAAAATCATCAACCTGGCTAATACGAATTTGTGAGTAAGATCAGTTGAAATTCGCTGCCATAACAATGCTTCCCGTCTGCAGCTCAACTCTTTTTTCAACACGCAGCAATGACAGACACCGGCGCTGCTTTTATTTAACACAATTCTCTACTTCTTGTTATTCATCCCCATGGCTGCCTGTCGGAAGGTCGACGGTGGAGAACACAACAGGTGTCCCACACACACACACACACATACTTGCTCTGAGAGCCGGCTGGCTGCGGTCCACTGATTCCTCGGTGAGCGACATGCATCATTAACAGCTTTTAAAGAGAGAGGCGTCCTGCCCTCAGGATCTTCTAACAGTCCGTCCGTCTCTCCCTCCTTGCAACATCCCACCCACTACACACACTCTTTAAAGTGTTACTAAAGAGGCTTAACAGCCCATACCAAAAAGCCTGCATGGGGCATTTGTACTCCATAAAAAAAGCTACAAGCTACAAATAGTACTTCACTGAGTGCCCTTATGCTGCAAGCACCAGTTGCTGTGCTAAAACAGTTTAGGGGAGCAGGTGAGTAAAACTCTGCTTTTTCTTCTATGAGACAAGTTGGTTTCCAATAATTGTTGAGCATTGAGAACTGTTAGAAAGGTGCTAAAAGCAGAAGGGTGTCTGCACATGTACCTGCAAGTGTTTCAGCTTTGTATAATGAGGAATATGCAAAAAATAGATCTGAAATTTGAAAAGGTCGGTGAGCTGCTCTTTTCAACATCAAACCAGTCATTCAACATGCTCTGTGAACTGATGGATCCTCGTAACATGCCATTAAAACATCAAACGTAAAAACGTATAGACTGCTTTATATCTAACAATAGAGCTTCAAAGAAGTGATTGTGTTTGATGTTAATACGGTACAGATGCAACCAAAAACAGCACATCGAGTCTGTGCATTAAGGTAGAGACTGCACTGTGTACTAAGTATTATGGGATACGTGCAGCATGGTATACAGTGAGACAGTTTTTCGTCACCGGCATGTATGCAGAGTGCTATTAATGATACTACCATCAAGGTTTAGTGAAATCCTGAGCTCTGCATTGGAATTCAGCCCGAGAGATTAAAGATACTTCAAAGTGATCACAGCATCATTTGTTAGGTGTAAACACGTGAAACAGGCTTGCATTGTGAGCTGCAAACTAAAATGGCTTCAGCAGTGGATTAAAATGAATCATTGTTATCACAACGGAAGTTGATAATATTCCGTCACTGTGGAGAACTAGAGTAGGTAAACATTCTGCGCACTATATCGTTTCAAAATGGTATACTCTTTATCCAACATTATATCTTATTATGGTAGAAAATGGCTAACGATGCATTGATTTCAGCCAAATAATTACCCATATTTCGTAATAATCGGGATTGCTCTCATTTTCGCGTTTAATGGAATTAAATTAAATGCGAACACTTCATTTTATTATTGTTTTTATAATGACAATAGCTGACCCGAGCCAATTTTTTTTGCCGATTTTGGCACAGAATAATAGAAATTCTATTACGCGGAAAGGAGCAAGCTTTTACAACAATTCCAAAAATGCCACCACACAACGCCAGAAAGAGAACTCCGAAATATCCCGTCAAAGATTTCAACCCCCGAAATGCTCAAAGCAGAGCGACATTTCTACCCAAATGTGCTGCCAAAATCGATCTTTGCAGAGACAGGAGATTGAAAAGGTGCAGTGTTTCTTTAATTCTCTGCCTTTGTAGCAGCGGCGGCATTAGCGAGGGCATCCCAGGCGAAACCACAAAGCCAAGGGTTAAAGACGATACCATGCTGACTCTCTCTAAACGGCATGCCACGCCATTTTACGAGCTCTTTATTTCCCCCGCCATCTCGACCGGCTGCAACTTCCTGCTCGCTCGTATGGCATTCAAGGACAAGGATGACAGAACCACGGGAGGAAAAAAAAAAAAAAAGGAGGAATCAGTGTTTCAACAACATTAAGGGAAGGTCATTGTCTGAGGGCTTACCCTGGGAGAGACGCAGAGGGCCTGAACCTGCCAGAACCTATCGACGACGTCCGGGAGCAGGACCTGCGAGAGACCAGAACAACAAAGACAGTTTGTGACAAAGCTGAGGCGCCACAGTCCGGGAGGAGTGAAATCAAATGTGACATTTTTCATTTATTTGTAAATGCCTCCTTGGCGGCACACTCACTCGAAACGACAGTTGGGCTCTTACCAAGTTAGGGGGAGCTGATGGTAGAATAGAGGGATCCTGACAGAGGTTGTAATGAGATGCCGCATTAGGGCCGCTCTCTCATCCACTCTCCCCTCTCTCGCCCAGGAGCACGCCCTTCACTTCCAATCTACCACCCCGACCATTTGGAAACAGTTAACCCTATGAAAAAACTACACTAACCCTCTTTTGTACGCTGATAAAACATTCTTTGTGGGTTTATTTTGTCAGAGCTGCCTTTGATGATACAAATACCTTTGTCAGAAGGATTTGAGAGTGTTTGGAGCCTTGGGAAGGTTGGAAAATTAATCAAAATATGCATTACCTCCTCAGAAATATGAGAAAAGACATTTTCCAAGGCTGTAGAGCAGTGCAGTACATGTAAAGTTATATGTGGAGATGGTCTAACTACTAAAAGTTACCACTTATCAGAGCTGTACTGTACCACCAAGTCCTTAACATTTGACACACAAGAAATACAAAAACCATTATCATTTAAAATGATTGAACAATCATTAAAAGTGATGATTGAGTCATAATTTTCCCCACAAACTGGGTCAAGCTGAAAAGAGGTCTCGGTGGAGGAGTTCGCAAGGAAAATGAACTATCACCCTCTACAACTGTGTGTAGTGCCCTCTAAACTGTCCTCGCAGATTGAGAGAGTGTGCTATATAGTAGGCAGCATGTGAGCAATGAGTTATGTACTTCATTAAGCCGAAGTAATTTCCCTCCCAGATATCACGTCGCCTTCAAGCCCCTCAGTAATCCATCCTTGCAGCCATCAGCTAAATTTAGCTCTCAGGAGCACAATGCCACAGCTAGTCATAACAATGTAGGTAAAGGTGTCTAGCAGAGGAAAAGTAGTACAAAGTGTCATAAAAAGAGAGAAAGATTTTAAGCTATTTTAACCTGATGCTATGGATACAATCCGTATGTTTTTGTTGGCAGCCAATTCATCATCCCTTCTTGTGAAAAGTGTTATTCTTTAATAATTCCCTCATATTTTTCTACTGTTGTAATTAGATTCATCGGCAATATGTTTCCAAGTCTCTGTAGGATTAACCACACTTGGAGATACTGTATTTAAATTTAAATTATAATATGACTTCTTTGAACAGCAAAAACTTTTTACTTAATTCAGTTAGTTCTGTAAAAATGAATGAAAATGAAGTGCATTTTCAGTGTAACTGGCACTGTATATCCGCACTGCTCTTGCCAATGCAGCTGAACTACTTACAGAGGTGGCCACCACAGGAATTTCACTTTGTACTGCAGGGAACAGGGAGCAACCTTGTTGCTCTACACCAGAAGTAATGTAAACTAATGTAAACATGTAAACTATGTCATTTTATGACGCTTAACACCATCAATGGCTATTGCTGTCCGTGTCTGTATACAGACTCAAGAGGTCAGGAGTTAAAATCTGAACAGTAATTCATTTATCATAGAGGCATTATTGTTACACCACAACACAAGTGAGGCTTATGAAAGGAGCTACAAGTAGTATTAGGTCAAGCAACAGCCATAAGAAACAAGGCAAACATATATTTTTTGATACAACAAGTCTTAATGGTCTGCTATAGACCTTATTCACAGCAGCAATTTTGACATGAAATAGCAGTAATAGTAATAAACACAGGTGTTACTGTCACTAATGACATTAATGGAGGTTCTCTTCCATTTAAGTGTAGCAGAGTCTTTCCAGTGAGCCAGCATGAACAATAGCAGGACCCTGGCTCTGTTAGACCTAAATGAAACAGAACCTTTATTTATGTCATTAGTAACACCTGTTCACCCTGCTATTTTATGTCAAAATGTCTGCCGTGATAAAGGTCTATTAGCAGCAACAAGTAGGATGAGAGAGGAGAAAGCAGTAATGTTAGCAATGTTTGGCTAACAGTTTGGCTAAGTGGAGCTACACAGCATAGCTTATGTGAACAACAAAGGTAAAAGCTGATAATAAGTTCCATGGATGTGGTTAGTTCACTTCTATTATGTTATTACAACCTGACTTAACAACATTCAACCGCTTGAAATACGTGTGTGTTAGCCTGGCTAGCACCAGACTCTACAGACAAACAAAATTAGTGCTAGCCAGCGCTAATTTTTGACAGCTGCCGGACTGGCTTGGCTATTTTGAGAAAGCAGTGAACTGACTGGTATCTATCAACAACGTGTGAACCCCTGTTGCTATGTTACAGTTATTTGCACATTTGGGGATGAAAATTATTATATAACATACCTTGTAGATTTTGTTGGGTTCAGCAGTCAGATACAACCAACAGTGCAGTTAGCAGTGTTATACATAAGCTGTGTCACAACATGGCAGTTCTGTCATTTGAGAATAAAAAGGTTCTCAAGTCTCTCTCTCAGGCTTCAAATGACAGACCTCCATGATAAGCAACCATATAGATGATGAATTTGTCCAAAAAAAATCCGATATGAAATAAAATACTGTGCAACTTATTGCAGTGTGTTGTAGGAAAACAAAGTGTTGTGCTTAACACTAAGAAGTCCAGTAGATTTGAGGGTCTGACAGAATATCAACAAGCTGGTAAAAGGGGATAATTAGCCACAAAGGTAATTGTCTTTTTCTTGTGTTGTTGTGAGAAAAACATGATGTACATATGCCAACCTGGAACTTAAGAGGAACTGTAACACTTGTACCTAAAGGTTCTGTACCTTAACAGAACCTTAATTAATGTGATTAGTAAAATCCTGTGTTTGCCTACTATCTCATGTCAAAATGGCTGCTGTGAAAAATGGTCTATAAGACATTCAGCCCACTAGCATCAGGAAAATGAAACTTGCCAAAAATCTGGAAACCAGTTGATCAGCATTAGAAACAAGTGGGGTTATCTCATCCCTCTGGCAGATTTTTGCACTTGTTTTAAGAAACAAGCAGGATTTTCAAAGCGAACATGAGACTGAATGACTTGTTGAGACAGAGCGTTTTCACCATGTGTTTTCACCAGAAGTTGACAGTGCTGCATGTTTTGCAATCAACTCATAACTCACTTTAAAGAGGTCAGTTTATAAATTCTTCAAATTTAACTCAAGCTGTTAGGTAACTATACCAACCTAGCTTGTGTATGGGTGTTAAAGATGTCCATCCTGCTGGAGGACTGTAGTTAATGCAGATTACACCCCTGTAAAGCACCGCTCCATCAGGACTGGAGTGGTTCCAGGCAACATGCCAATTAAGACATTAACATATTACGCTGCACTGAAATTACACCTACATATGTCAGCCTCCGCAGGAAGCCCTTATAGACCCCAGCAGCTGCGGTCAGTAATAGAAAGACACACTTGCAGATGTGGCAGTCACAGCAATGACTTAACCTCATTGCAATATCACAAGGGAAAGATGGCTGCAAACACACTCGCAAATCCTTAGGATTTGACTTCTTCTTTGGGTTGAACCATAGTGGAAAAGCTGATTTTTGTGAATGTCCAGGGGAAGCAGAAACACCGATAGAGTAGGTAAGGTGAAATAAGAGCGGTTTATTAACTCAAAGTACTTGCCAAAGTTTAGTTGGTTAGCAAAACCTAGAAAAAGTGACAAAAATAACTGTATATTTTATCTTTAAAAAGCCCCACTGACGACCTCTTGATTTCAAAAAACTTCCTGAAAAAGAAAGTGACATATGCAGTTCCCCACCAATCACAGTCAAAATGAGCCTCAAATGTCTAAAAGGTGTAACCACGCTGCTTCCAATAATTTCAAAAACACGATACAACTAAATCATTGGTTTTCCTGGCCTTGATTAGCCTGCTGCACATGTGAGACTTAACTGTGATTGGTGGGACGTGCGTGTCACTTTCTTTTTCAGAAATCATTTTCAAAATGACTGAGATCATGAGGTCACTGGAGGGGCTCTTTAACCTTGAAAGAAGAGATGCTCACAGTGGCCATTTGACATGAAATAGCAGGTAAACACAGGTGTTACAAATATCACTAATGAAGTTTCTATTCCACCTAGGTCTAACAGAGCCAGGGTCCTTGCAGAAGATGAACTACAAGACTCTTGCGTGTGTGCAATTTGAAACTCTAAGCATGTGCGCGATAAAGACAGTCTGGGTGTTGCACTGCCCTAGCAGTTCCACCTTTTTAGTTCCGTCAATGACGACGATAACTAACAATTAGAAAATATATTTTTGCAGCTTTCTCAAAAACAGCTCATCCAAACAACTTCACACTTGACGCTGCACTTCCTCGGCGGACAGACATACAGACAGAGATTCCTCCATTTATATCTGAATGAAAATCAAATACAACTGTTCTTTGTTATGGCCTTTGTCAAATATCTCACCATGTATTTGGGATAACTGATGTAACTGACCTTTGCATTTTTGTAGACTTGTAGACACTGAAAATAATGTTTGAAATATGCAAAATATTTTTGTAGTGTGCAAGAGTCGCTATAATACTTACGGACACTATTGTGGCAACTGCAATTAAGAGTTTTAGAAGTAGTCTGAATTACAGAATCAGTATGTTTTTCCATAAGCTTGAAGCATTCACACCTGCCTATATTATATTATGCAATCTTGGCTCAATTAACCTTTCAGCTCAGTTATTACAGTGTTTAATATTCAGTTAGGAAAATGCGGGTTTCATTTCCCGATGGTCTTAACTCAGGGGGAGTGACCTTGCCTGACACAGTGTTAAATGGACCAGCAAGAATGTTTTTTTGTGGGTATGTAAGAGGAAAAGATGGCTGTTAATAGTCCACCATTTTCCCATTTCTCTTTGTCATTGATGCCTGACAGGCTGTAATTTTCATTCTCTCACTCCAGCGGAGCCTACTGAGCTGGAGATTATGGAGATGACGGTTTGGATTTTTAAGCACCCTCTTCATCCCATTTTAAATCTCTATAATGTCTGAGCATAAATAAAAACAGATGCCTTTTATAAAACAACCGGGCAGTGGAGCCGAATAACAGTGTGCTTCAGTGATCTCACGTTTATTACTTTCGCCGTTGAGTGAGCGCTTACACTTCCCACAGTCAATGTCAATCCACATGTCAGTGGAAAACCTCTTTGACTAATGGCTCCAGGAAAATGAGGATTGAAAATGTTGGGTAGAACATTAATTTTCTAATTCCCTTGTCACTGTCAATTTTCTCATTCACTATGTCAATAATACTTTGTATTGTTCATTTGCTAAAGCGGTGTAAAATTCGGCCTGGTTAATTGATTAGTGAACAATTGCTGTCAACAGGGAACAGGGTTTTAATTAAAGCTCCAAAAACATTTAATATAAAGGTATTTGGTAGATTAGTTTAACTTGTTTTAAGTTGACTTAGTCATAGTGACCAGTTCCACATGAGTAGCAGGGGGGAACAGTGTCAAAGTGAGGGACCATGGTGATGGTCGCCCCTGTATTAAATGAAACAGAGGGTTTGAATCATCTCCTTGTCTCTTAGGAGGAAAACCTCTGCACCAGATAGAGGTTTGGCCTTCAATCGCTCCACATGGTCAAGTCAGAGGCTGCTGCATCCTCACTGGACCTGACTTTGAGATCCCAGGCCTTCAAGCTATTATTGTTGCTGCTAGCTAACTCCTTTGTCTATATGCTAGCTGATGTGTTAGCATTGGACTTTTAGCCAGTGTGCTAGCTCGGTGTTTGAAGTGTTTGACTCAAGTAGAGACAAAAAGGGAAGGATAGGCTATGCTGAAAAATAAAAGGATGGCAGATGGCATTTAAGATTCCTATTGTGGCTGATAATACATGTATTTTTTGTGTTTAAGGGAGAAAAGTACCACACACTGCTTCTACATTTCAACATCTTCATCATCTTCATCTTCATCGTGTTATCAATCCTTTTATGGAAGTGGAATCCGACTGTATTTACCTCTTATGTGATATAAATAATTTTATATTTTCCCTTCTTAATCTGCCACTATTTCCCTGTATTCTGACTATAAGAACATCATCTTTAAAGTACTGTTTTGTTGCCATTTTGGAGAAACAATCGAACAAGCATTTAATCCCAGTTCAATCTGGAGAGACACAAAGAAGTAAAAATCATTGTTTATTACACAGATGTAGTTATAATCAATTCTTATCTGAAAGTGTTTGGCGCATAGACTCAACAGGGGGAGATTTTAGTCAAGGGGCATCAGCCATAAATTTTGCTCATTAGCTACTGCTAACAATAGCAAGTCGTGTAGAGCATATTTTTATGAGGTTGTTTATGGAGTTTTATGTATTTGTAGTTGCAGAAATATGCTCTGAAGCCATTTTGAAAACTGCTTGGCTAAGCAAAGGAAACAATAAAAACCTGCAGAATTAAGGGGGGCTAATATCAAATCTGTTTTGTTGACAACAGACACAGTTCAACAGTTCAACATCACAGTTCACAGTGTCTGTGGTCTGTAGCTTCACAGTGCTCTAGACACTTTCTAATAGAGTAATGTTTGTTTACAAACATTACAATGTTTGTTTACAAACATAACTGGGTGCGTGCACACTCAGGGGGCAAAAGATTTTTGGTAGCTGGTCACAAGATTGTAGTCAGCCATTGTAATCAATGTAGATTTCACATTGTTTATAAATTCTTGCTGACTCAGTAATAAAATACCATTTCAGAGTTGGATCTGTTTGTCTTTCATTTGCATATTAACACAACATATGTAAAATGTTAGCTAACCGTAGTTGACTACCAGTAGGCTATGTGTCATCAGGTCTCCAAATGAAATTGCCCCACTAAGTTTGCTATTCAGATAAATGTTTAGCTAACAGGAGCTAGCCAAATCATCAAAAACCTTTATGACTTAAATTCTGACATTTCCTATACATTTTCCTTACCTGGTTTTGTTGGCTGTTGAGCCTGTCTATCCCCTCCTTATTTGACAATATCAGTAGTATGGTGGTAACGATAGTGTCACTAAGCTGAGTCAAAGCAAAACTGCCACATTTGAAAGAAATTTGACGGCTGCTGTAAACATACTGTACAAGAAATGAGACACGTATGACAGCTAGCTAGGTCTAGGACAGCGAGGAAATGGCTGGTACCGATTACCTTGGAAGCTAGTAGCTTGGATTGCACCTATTACATCGATAAGTTTGTTCTCAGTAATGGTGAAAAATGATCAGATCCCTACGCTTTTCCAGACCACGAATGGATTTTAAATATGCTCAAGTGGCCAGCAAGCATGTGGCCCAATATATATACCTATCTCATAGAGAAGCCCAGCGAGCATGCAAATGAAAATCTGCATGCATACAAATCCTTAGATGCAGATATGTACTTTGTGGTCATGTGCAAGAGATAAATTTTCATGACACCGGATGGTTTTCATGTTAGCTTTAGCTTTTTTGCATGTTTCATGTGACAGTCAAATGCTTTAACTTAACATCAGACAACTACCATACTGTATGTACCACTGATCTATAATAAAAAATATAGATCGGTGGTATATTAGATCAGTCTGCCCTTTTAATGGTCTGGATCCATAATTTTCTGTTACTAGCAAAGCCATGTGATCCCTTGAAAATCTTCCATCCATTTTTTTTTGCGGTTGATGCAGGTTACTGCACAACAACTTATTTATTTGCATTATTTGCAAAATAAAATCCCTTAATGTGCTGATTCACTCTGTTCTTATTATATTCTATTTTCCTTTGTATCCTGTTATCACATCATCCTGTAATGCTTCAATCCAACAACTCATTTCCTCATTGGGATCCTTAAACTTCAATTTTATGTGACACAGAAACTACAACAATATCTAGGAATTTGACCCCAGTCAAATAGATGTGTACAATAAAATATAATCACTGCAATATGTTGTCTTTAATGTAGTGATAGTTTTTTCATTACAAGTTGTAGAATTTTGATATAATTGAAAAAGACTAGGACTAACTTCTTTTTTTCTTTTTTCTTAATTTTTAAGAAAAAATTAAGGGGAAATCAGAGTTTAAGCAGTTATTATTAATTACACATACAGAATTTCTGTGAGGAAAGGTTCATGCATTGCAAATAGAGGTGAAACTTCCATAGAAATGTCTGTCTATGTCAATATCTGTTAACATGTTTATAGAAAATCATTTTACATATGGTTTCCAGTCACAGCTGCCATTATTCTTTCAAAATGTTATGGAACTTCAAATTCCAATCAGAGGTTTCACTGTGGAGTTGGGGCACATACAGGTGGATGGCATAATTAATGCAAAGTTCATCTCCTCTGAATTGGCATAAACCAATAAAACAGAGTGCTGATTAATTGAAGGCAGGTTTTAGGTGAAAGTTATTTTTGAGTTGGGTTTCTGTTGACGTGTTTCCAAAGCTTAATGTAGATAAAACTGGCCAGCTTTCTCTAAACTAATGAGATCAGGGCTTTAATTGGCAATCTACTCTACAGATAAGCCTTAGCCATTACCACGACACTGTGCTGGCTTTTGGTGAATTGACCCTTAAACATTTCTTATAAATCGGCCCTCTGAATATTAATGTTATAACTGATTAGATCCAGAATACCAGTCAATCCAAGTGTTTTCCGAAATCGACGAGTTTGAAACAACAATTATGTTGATTTGCCCGCATTGTTGAGCCTCCTCAAACCTTAATCATTACTTGAACAAGCAGCAGACTGCTCCAGCTAAATTACTTGTGTATACTGTATCCAATAAGCCAATAATTACTACCCACTGTTCTCTTTGCGTTATTGATATAGTACATTGGCCCATGAACAGGAAATGAACAGGAAAAAGGTCAGGATGTAACAGTTTTCATTTACGCTCTTCTTATGCTTATGGACATCAGAAGAGACGGTGTACTGCTGTAAATGGCAAGACAATTTAATGATCTGCAGCATAAAATTAATGATCATAACCTAAGGGGAATCTCGTTTAATGAGAGCCGTCCAGCTGCTGTGGCCTTGTTATTGTGTGACCATTAGTGGAAAACCATTTTGGCTACCCATGAACCACTGCAATATGTGAGGTAAAGAAAACTTTTAATGGCAGTGACGCCAGATTTCAACCTAAAATATAATTCAACTGTTTTCCAGTGACCTTGGAGATCCCAGGCAATATTTGTGAACACCAGGAATGCTGTTCTGAAGCTAGAAAAAAGAGAAATGGAAAAAATAAATAAATAAAAGGGATGTCACAAAGATATGAAAAGAGCTGGAGCTGAAGCTGATTCACTGACAGTGAGACAAGCTATTGCCTAACTATTGATGTTTTACATCCAAATGAAGTTAATTTCATTAAGCATTAAGTTATGAGACAGAAACTGTGCCCATATTTCTGTAAAATCCCCCCTGGAGAGTACTATTAACAAATATGATAACTGTCCAAGATTTAAGTAAAGGGTTTTTTCTTTTTTTTTCTGTAGTAGAAAACTCTTTATGATTAGTCTATCTATCTATCTATCACATTTAAGTAAATGCAGTAACAATTGTAACTTAACTCATATGTTAGTATTTATACTACTCCTTAATTCCATAGAGAAATTTGACACCATTGTTTTTTATATTGTGTTTGTGTGCCAATATTCTGTTTGTCTTTTTCCCTGCTGAATGCTATTTTTCTGCTCAATTACGTAATGACCAGTAAAGTCTCATCTGATATGATGGTTTTAAAATTATGAGTAATTTTTTTTTTTGTCATTTCTGCTTCACTGGAGAGTTTAATATCACGGAGATGGATAGGAAGGAAAGGAGAAATATGGGGAGTGACATGCATAGGTCCTAGTCTGGACTGGAGTGTCCTGGGTTTATTGGTATGTGTCTGAGCCAAGTCAGCCACTAGGACATTCCTTAGCTCCCCTCAGACGACAGTGAATGATGGAGCCGAGGCTGCCCTGATCAAAAGTATGGCTTGTCATTTGTATTGACTCAAAAGTAACAAGATGAAAAAGAATTAATGGACTAACAGATGCTCACTTTGCAGAAGCTGGTGAGTTTCAACCCTCAGAAGAATCAGAACGATGGAAGTGACAACTCTCCTTCTGCCTCCTCTCAGCTGTCAGCCCCAGCCTCTCGCTCCTGCAGAGAGAAATTACACAAGACTGATTGGTATTTTTTTTTTAGAGACGCAGGGCTATTCACTTTGTGGGGTAACTCTAAAGATGATCACAAATTAATTTCTGAAGTGTTAGTCATAATGAGGAATGTTGCAGTTACAAAACACCATTGAAAACTAATTCTGTTCTATTCGATATATTTCTGTTTCACTTCTCTGGCTGACTGGGTAACCTTGCCACTGCCACTTGCACCAGGTGCCAAATGAACTGTTACACCTATTTAATTTTTTTTAAGCCAAGCAAACAAAATGCAGACAAATGCTACCTTGTTAAAATGTATAAGTATTAGCAACTATCCCGAATCTGCATGTCTGATGTTAACAGATTTGGTGTGAGAGAGCTTATTAGCAATGATGATCAGCAAGCCAGCTGGCCTCCAATTTCTAGCAAAACCACTTTTCCATTAATGAAGTGACTTTCAGTCCCTGTGGCTGCACCATTTTGTAGTATTTTGCAATGAATGTGACAAAACCAGGAGTGAAAGGTAGAATTTCTTATGAGGTAAAACTGCAATAAAATACCAAAAGGTGTCTAAAAGAAATACAGTAATCAAAAGACCAAAATTTAAACAACTGTTGCAAACATTAATGCAGAGAAGGGCTTCCTGTAATGCCCATATGCCATCTGTATTGATTGGGTTTAAAAGCTCATTTGATCATATTTTTATTAATATGTAAATGTAGTTTCTAAGTTAATTATAATCTGTATCTGACGCTCTTTATTGCCAAGTATGTTTAATCTACAAAGAAATCAGTCCCTGCAATGTGGCACTTTGATACAGAACCTCGCATACAGTGACAAGATTAGAGAAGTCATCTGTGCATACTACACAATAAAATGCATTTAACCCATTAATTAATTTTCCTTCAAATCTCCCCTTAAGAAACTTAAAGTAAAAAAAAAAAAAAAAAGAAAAGAAAAGAAAAAAAATCCATATTGTTAGACAGGATCACATCCACTACTACATCAAATAGAAAATATATGCATGGCTTGTGCATCATTTTATAGGCATTTTTGGAAACCTTGGGGTCTCCACTACAATTTCAAATAATGTTTGAACAAAGCCTGGCCACACATCAATGATCAGCCCACCGATGGGAGGAGCAGGTAGTAACAGGGTGATGTCAATAAGCTTAAAAAAGTACCTTGTAGAATAAACTGCAGCTGCAGTTACTATACATTTGCAAGTAGGAGAGAACTTCAACATACAACTGAAACAGATAATACAGGACCATCAGTTGTTACAGAACACATTATAAGCAAGGTAACATGTGACACAGGAGGTGATGTGATTATATTGTTCCTGCAGGAGGAGCTACCAGACCTGAGGTGGAGCTCTGATAGTCAATAGCGATTTCAAAGCATAGGACTTTTAATTTTAGAGGTTGTTATATTAGGTGATAGACTACTTTAAAAATGTAAAGGTGAGTGTGATTTTTAATAATAGGTTTCCCTAATATTGCCCAGCCATGGCATTGATGCCTCAAGTAAAAAGTTGATTCTGATTTATCATAGGCTCTGTACACCCAGTACACACAATACACCAGGCCTTATAAGTGTAGTCCAGTGTCTTTTTCTTTCTTTCTTTCTTTCTTTCTTTCTTTCTTTCTTTCTTTCTTTCATTCATTCATTCATTCATTCATTCATTCATTCATTCATTCATTCATTCATTCATTCATTCTTTTTCTTTCTTTCTTTCTTTCTTTCTTTCTTTTAACCTTTGTGTAACCAGGAAGTTCCTCGAGATTGAATTCTCTTTTATGAGGAAGACCTGGCCAAGATAGCATACCATTTACAGTCTTATAGGATAAAGCACCATAAATAAGGATTACAGACAACAAGCACAATAAGAAATAGAGACAAATTCCACTTATATAAAGCAGCTGCATTCCTCAGTTACAGTTGCATTCCTCAGTTTCTTGTTTCTGTATAGTGCAGGCACTGTCTGTCTCTGCCTACTTTCACTGCTTTTATTGTTGACTTTATTTTTTTCAGTGCTTGTATTCCTAACGCTTGTTTGTGTTTATGCTTTTTACTATTTGCCTGCCCAGGGACAGCAGATGAAAATGAGTCTCCCTGGCTAACTCTGGCATATTTTCAGAAGCGTTATTAATATGCACTGTCCCTGTCAAACAAAATAATAAACTAAACTAATTCCCTGGTTACCAGTACACAGATTAAAGAGTTTTAGCTCTACAAATAATCAGAAATAATCTGTTTGGTTGAGAAAAACCTCAGTGGTCCAAACCACAGATTTTGGAGCATAAGCTAACAATATAGCAAGCTTGAATAGCAATGCCCCGCGTAAAATATAAGTAAAACTATAAATAGAAATTATATATATATATATTTTAATTCATCCATGACCATTGTGTTCCTAATGTTGGAAGGTCAGAGGGCTGGCTAACTATTACCTTGATAGCTGTAGGCTAGCTAATTTGTAAGGTCAGTTAGGCTAACTAAATAACCTTGACAGTTAAGCTAAGGGTGACAAAACATCCTCTCTTACCCGGACATGTCCTCTTTTTGGGTCCTATATATTCGTATAAATTCCTTAAAATGTTTTTGCTTTTCTTGTTCCACAGACCATCTCCTCCAAAATTATTCTCCGTAAGTGTAATGTTATGTTTAAAATATAAGTTGTATAAGGCGCCGCACTGGCATTACGAACAGATACCGATTTGTATTGCATGTGAGTGACGTCGCATAATTGACTGGCTCTCCTTAACTCAGATCAAAGAATCAAAGGGGTGCTCATAATGCCAAAAAGCAAATGCCAGTGAAAAAATATCCAGCAGACAAGGAAGACAGTAGAAAACTAAGGATTGAAGAACAAATAATTGTCTTCTTTTTTTGTTAAATTACTTAAATTAATTGTTTTTTTAGGCTGGAAGATTGAAGAACGCTAAAGATTGAACAAAAATTCTCCTTTTCTTTTTGTTAAATTAGCCTATCATTTGTTTTGGGGTTATTATTCTTCAACCTAAGATTTGATATTATTTTGTTACATAACTGAATTTTCTATTCATGTTGTACAGAAGAGGCATACTTAAAAAAAAATAAAAAATACAAAGCATCTTTGAGCATCTTTCCAGAATGGGATCTTTTTCCAGGAGCACAATGTGGTCACCCTAAGGAGTTGATTCAATTTAATTTCATTTAGAGGCAGGCCTTCAATCACAAAACAATCATAGTCTACAGTAAAGAAAGTTTGCTTTCAGTTTGCTTCATTTTATTTTCTTTAGGACAGTTTATACTAATTCAGCCTGTATACTTGTAGTACAAACTATAGAACCAGATAACCACATTGAGCAAGCCATTTTATGATCCAAAACTAAACAAGGAGATTATAGCCTCAGAGAGACACAATAATACCACCAGTACTTTAGTAGCTTCTGTGTATTGAGGTGTGTTGGGGTTATTGTGCTGGAAAATCTTTATTTTCAGAAGGTGGCAGACAAACTGCACTGCCACACCTCCTGGCAGCCTGCTGGTGCCCAGGATGAAAAGTAAAAATCCTGCGTTATAGCTAACATTAGCAGTAACATAACAAAAAGGCTGGCATTCATCCTAACTTCCTGTAAAGGGTAGGGGAACTTCCTTAGTGCAGATTTATTCATGCCTGGAAGGAGGAGGAAGTGTATCAGCACTTTCCACTGAAAAGTTGTGGAGTGCCTGAACAGTCACCTTAACAAGGGCTTGGGCTTATGGATGGCCCACTGGTCATCTTAAGAGGTGGATTTTCCCTTTACAGGAATATTTCACTTCATTGTAGATATTAAAAAAAAAATGCTGAAGTGGACATATTAAGTAAGGTGGCACTACCCAAAACTTAAAGAGATACTCAAAATACCTTTTTCCTTACATAGACTAATACCATTTTCACCTCTGTACGTCCACTGGTTCGGTTCCTATGGGTAATATTTCATGTTAGCTTAGTATAAGCTTATCTTAGCTCTTGAAGTCACAAGAGTCATTAGTCTAGCTTAGAGCTTTGATCGGGCCCAAAAAAATCAGGCCCGGCCCAACCCTAGCCCGGAAAAATCTTGTCAGAGTTCGTCCCAACCCGATCTACAACAAGCCACATTGGGCCGCATATTTTCTCTATAAAGTAGGCTAGGTTAAGTCGGCTATCTAAATCTTTCAGGGCAGCCCTGCTGTACTGCTGGATAAATGTTCTGTGACTCTCAAGTGGACTCAGCTATTCTCAAAAAGCCGACATTTAGGCTCTAAATGTCGGCTGACTGGTGATAAAAACACACAGGAGGAATAAACATCAGACTTTGCGCATTACAGAGAAATTTAATGACAGAAATCTGTTTCATGTAAGGTCTTTCATGTATGGTCTGGTAAAACATAATTAACAAAAGGAATTAAATAGCCTACTGAGGTAGGCTATATTTCTTTCTTTTTTGCAGTAAAGAGAGCAACACTTACTATTTGTTTATTTATTTGTTTATTATCCCCAAAGGATCAACCACACTGCAGTACATGTGGACATACATTGCTGGCAGGCATTGTGTTATAACACTAATTTGTCATGCAGGTTATGGATGGAACAGATTGCTGTTAAGTTACAATGAAGAACGTTTTAAGAGAAGTTAGAAGGTAGGAGCTATAACCGATGAACACATACATCCAGCGGTTACAGTTCTAGCATCTATAGTTCTTACCATCTATCTTCTCCTAAAATGATCCACATGTACTGTACACATGATGTCAGAAAAGAATATTGTGCGTATAACCCTGGAGTATTCCTTGAACTCAAGCACAGTTACTGTTTATTAGTTTATTCGTTAGCATGACAAATTTCCATAAGTCACTGTTTTTTTTTTTTTGTTTTGCTTTGTTTTGTTTTTTTTGTTTTTTTTTTGTTAGTTTTTTTTTTATCCTAATCTGACCTTCTCTTTTCTGTCATGTGTCACAGATTGCCCTGTAGTAGTAGTAGTTGTAGTATTAATATAATAGTGATAATAATTATCTTTATTATAAGGCTCAGATTACAAGCTAATACAGTGTGTGAACAATAAAAAAGCAGAAAAAAACTGAAATACTAGAAGACAAATGAATTATTAAAGTGGGAATACAAACAAAATACAAGTAAAAGGAAGCCTAAAAAAGTGCACTTTTAATAAAAGTGTTTATATGGCTGACTGAGTTGACCCTGATGGCAAAACAGAGTGCTACCTGAGAATGAGAGGTTTAAAGCTCACAGATAGAGCCATGTTTTTGTCCAGGACCTGCATTAAAGGAGATCAATAAAGGTTGCTGCTCCAAAGTGTAGGAGCCTTGATCCCAAATGCTTGGTCAGGCTCTACAGTGTAAGCTAGGGCTAAGCCATTTATTGCTTTGAAAGTAATCAATCGAGTCTTAAAATCAATTCCAGATTCAAGTGGAAGTCGATTAACGGCTGTGAAAATGAGGGTTATAAGTTTTCTTTCAGTGTTATAGACAGCTTTATTCTCAACTAGATAATTATAATCATAAACAACTCTGCTATTACATATCATAGATTACACTTGTATACTTGTTTATTACCTGAACTAAACTACTGCTGCCTCCTCATCTTCTCTGTATTCTCTCCTGCGCTCTCCCGGGACCTCATCCTTCAGCTCCCACAGTAACATTTCTCTCATCATTACTCGTGTTTTATCTGACCTGAGCTAACCTCACGTCTGTCACAAGTCTGTTTCAATTCGGTAACTTCGCTCGGAGCACGCGGTGGCACAAGCAACTCCTTATTTCCATTCTGCGTCGCGCGCCGCGGCTCGGCTGAGAGCGAGCCATTCGGTTTCTGCCGTGATTGACAGCTCTGAGACGCCTTGCCATGACTCCTCTGCCTCTGTCATGTTTCGTCTCTCTTGCTGTCTTCTCTCCCCTTCCCTTTGATGCTCTTTGCCTTTCTAGCATACATGTATTCCTTTCCTTAACCTCCCCAGGGACCTTGCTCTCCCCTAGCCCTTGGAAACTAAAGCAGTGCATGCAGTAAAAAGCTAGTGGGATGCAAAGAAGTTAATTTTGCTGCGTTCTTTTTTTTTTTTTTTCTTCTTCTTCCTTTAGGTCTGTGGGGAAAGCATCAGAGACACTTCGAAAGCTGGAGCCCCCTACTGAGTGATGGCTCCCTAGCCCGTCATGTCAGCTTTTCTAAAGCCGTCACATCTCCTGACCTTCTGCTGGAGCTTGAGACTGATGTTTCTCAAGACGGAGGCTGATATTTCTGGAGCTATGCTGCCAATATTTTGTCATTCAGTGCCTTTAAATTTGCTCATGCAATGTTCATGCTAAAAAAAAACAAAAAAACAAAAAAAAGTATTCACTGTTTCCCCGAGAGCTTTTTGTTTCGTCAGCATTTGGACCCTTACAAGACCCAAAATTCTTCACTGACAACAGCACTGTCATTTTTGCGTGTTTGTGGCCCCAGAACAGCAGGTCTGCTTCCAGAAATTTGGAATCAGTTCCATTTCCAATTTCAAGTTTTGGAATTGATGGAGTCCATTCCAAGAGTCAGGTCCACACAGATTTCCTCGATGATTCATGTGGTGAATGACAAGGGATATTGGCACTTGTATTTTACAATATTTTATTCATTTTATCAATAAATTTCACCATTCCTCAAGCCTTGAGCAGAGAAATGCAGCAGAAAAGGGGAAAAAAAATCATAGCAACGATAACTTCGAGAAAAGCTTATTTTCAGTCCTTTTTTCTCTCTTTCTTTTAAATGTAAAACATTCAGTTTGCACCACCCAAAGTATGGGTGGTGCAAATTTGCCTCACAATCAGAGAGCTGGATAGAGGTTAGATAAAACTTGAGCCACAAACTCTGGGATTCAATTCACATTTGATTTGGGTAAAAAAAAACAAAAAAAAACAAAAAAAAAAAAAAACATCTTTGTTGTGTATTTTCAAATTATTGCTCATTTCTGACCAATTAAGCTGATTTTTAATTACTGTTGTTTAAACTTTGAGGAGTTCCATTCCCATAAATCCTGTAAGCTGATGTCAATTAAATTATACGCAACATGCTCATTAAGGTTAGACTGATATATCATTTTACTCATATATCGGGCTGATATCTGCCCTCTTTTTGAATGCCAGATATCAGCATGTCCATGTCTTCCCTCTTCAGTATGAAAAAAGCTATTCTCTTTTTTTCCAGAGATTTTTAATACTGTCTGACAGTATCTCTCCCATCTCTTTAGTTTGCATCTGCAATATTCTCTTTGTTCATTTTGTTTATTGAAACATTTCATTAAAATAGCTTTACTCTAGTCATAGCTTTCATTTTAGTTTTTGAATATTCCTTTAATATTCAATATCTTTAAATTTTAAAATTGCTATGCAAAACATAGCAATTTTAAAATTTAAAGATATTGAATACTGGCACAAAATATCAGCCATTGGCAGCTTATTTGAAAAATAAAATAAAATCTGAATCAGTATTGGTCTTAACAAACCCATATCAGTTGAATCCTAATGTTCATGTTTACCAATCTACACTGATGCCCAGGATAATTATTAAAATAAGAAGCATTTTGCCATATTTGAGTGGAGGCCGAAAAAATTTTTTCATTAGAATTATTTCAGTTTACTGGCTAACCAGCGTAGTATTAATCAGTTATACAATAATCCATCAAACTGCACCATTTCCATCATCTATCAAATGCCAATATCGGCCCTTTATATATCTGTCTAATCCTACTTCTGCCTCATTGGGAGCCATCTCCTGACATTTTGTCCTCATTCTTTAACCTCACCGTCATACATCTCTTCTCTTATCGTGCCACCTTCTCACGCCATTCATGCTTTTTGTGCTTTCCTCTCCGGGGACTTTCCCTCTCTGTGTCTCCCTGCGTCCCATCCATCCTCCCCATCCTCTCCGTTCGTCTTCCCTGCCTCTCCCTCTTGGGTGACTTGTGTGTCGAGGCTGACAGAGATATCCTCTGTACCTGTCCTATATCTTTTCCCGTGGGAGACTTGGCCTGTGATGCTGACCCGGGATGACAGGCTGCCATGCCCAGAAATCTAACACCTCAGGAGGGAAGGAAGCAGTCCCGTCCAGAGAAGAGAGGATGCATCTGGACAATATTGATGCAGCTCCTAATCCCTTTCAGCATCAAGTGTCTGACCCATACAGGAAGTGCATGCACCATGCACTTTTCAGAGCATAAAAAGCTCACATATAGATTACGTAACATGTATTTCATTAAATATGTTTTTAATAATGTATAGTCTCTCAAGCCAGACTATCTCTTCCACAATCTTCGAATACTCCATAGATAAGTCTGTAATTCAGCCTGTTAAATTTGAGGAGCTGTCATCTTCTACTGGAAAAACTCTTTGTACTGGAAGAGTATATGACCAATCATGACACAGTGTTCATGAAAATGTATTCCTCTCGGAAACAACCAAGACAGCTAGCTAGCATGGATGATGTGTTAATGAAACTGGTGAAAGAAGACACCGAAAGATGTTGAAGATGTCTCTGCTGCGAGGAGGAACCTCGCTTGTCACGGAATGAATTTTCCATTCCGAAAGTTCCAAAAGAGTTGAATTAAAAATATCTTTTCAATTCTCCATTTCTGCTCAGCAGCTAGCTAGCTAGGCTTCGACTAATTTGGTTTCCAGTAGGAGTTATTTACGCGGCTGCACAGGGGATACGGAAGTGAGGAAATGACCGGATATCAGCCTTATTTTGCTACTCATTTTAAGCACTTCCGAAGAACAGACTGTTAGGCGGAAGCATTTGGAAATTGCAGGAGCCAACACTTCTGGCTTGAGAGACTAAATAATGTATATGAGATGAAGATTCAAAGTGCTTCACTGGTTTATAATGGGGGCCCTTTGTCATGTCCACCACCATGTTGGCGTGAGCGGCTCAGACTGTAGAAGTAGAGGAGCTTCATGATGACCACAGCATATTTACTGTTACAGAGCAGTGAAGCATAAAGGTTTCTGTCATTTTGAGTGACTTAACTCTGATTCTGACTTCTCTTGAGCATCAAAAGGTACTTTCACAATCAGGGTGAGTCGCCCCGGGGTGACACCGGGGCAGGTCACCAGAGTTCAACCCTGCTTCTTTTTATATTTGTTTTAATTGCCCAACCACAGGTTTACACTGACCTCAGGGCTGGAAAACACACATTTTCACACTCATTATTTAAAAGCCGGGTTGAGGAGACATGTATTATTTAAATAATTCCTCAAATATAATATCTAAATTACTGATGCAGCCATAGTAACCTACAAACAGTATATAATAGTGATAAAAAGCCTGTTTGAGTCACAGTATTTTTACAATGTGGATACAGCTGCTCATTCTTGACATTTCAGCTATTTTCTTTAGTCATTTAACTGATCTCCAGCAGAATAATACCAGTTTATGTGTTGTCATGATAACATCAGCTGTTGCGAGCTGCTGCCAGCACAGGTTTGAGCTCCATGCTGTTGTTATCACGCTACATTTTTCGCCCCGGGGGAAATGGCTTTCCCCCAGGGTGAAAAATTTCTGCCCTGGTCCCAAGCAGGATTAGGTTCACCCTGGAGGTGAAAGCTTCTACCCTGGGCAGAAAATGAATGTGAAGCAGCATGTGTGCTTATCCCAGGGTCGCCCCAGGTTGGAATTGTGAGTGTGAAAGTGACCAAAGATAAAAACTTAAAGACTGACCATCAAATGAGCTGATTGGCCCAACAGAACTGGTGAGAGGAGGTCTGAGACTCAGCTCCTCACCTTGTGATATGTCGAGAACACAAAGAAGAAATTCCATTGGGACTACTTAGTGCTCCTTTAATATAGGGCTTGGAAACAAGAGGCAGACTGATACACTGTTGGTTAGATAGAGAGCTTTTATTCTCAGCCAAGAATAAAAGCAAGACATTATCATTATTATTATCATTATTATAAGTAGTAGTAGTAGTAGTAGTAGTAGTAGTAGTAGTAGTATCACTATTATAATTATATTACCATTATTATTATTATTAGTAGTAGTAGTAGTAGTAGTAGTAGTAGTAGTGGTAATAGTGGTAGTATTAGTATTATTATTATTTTATTCCACTTTAGGACTGTAGTCATTTAAAGTCACAAGGAAATGAAAAATTATTTTTTTTCATTTCACATTGTTAGCTAATTTTCCATGCCAGAATATGTAAATTCAAAAGAATTTACTCAAGTTTTTTTAAACTCTTCTTCTTCTTCTTCTTCTTCTTCTTCTTCTCCTCCTCATTTATTCTAATATCAAAAACCCATCAATTCTTCTTTGTGTGTATTTTCAGTGGTGATGTAATGAGGAACTAGCAGGCATGAACAAAAATTTCAACCAATTAAAACACCACATTTATGAACAATCACACCCGTCCCATCAAATCAAAATGCTTTTCTCTCCCTAACTGATCACCCATTGGATTCCACTTTTGACAGATGCCTCTTCATGTTAAGCCCCCCCCCCCTCTGACTCCAGCCCCTGTGACCTGCAAAGGCACGAGCAGGTGGAGAGAAGGATGAGTTATGAGTCAGGTTTGAAAAAGCACACTGAAATGTCATTGGAAGTTGTAGAGCTTCACAGGGTGAGGACCTTTTTTTGAGTTACAGAAGGCTTTTTAGCGTGGCAGAAACCTTAACAAGCAGGGTAAGAAAAAAAACAGCGTCTGGGAGGCAGAACTTCACAGAACCCCTTGTCATCTCATCACTCAGGAGCCTGTAGATCACGACACAATAAACTTGTCATCTTTCCAGAAATTACTGCATCCAAACTCATTTTCTCTGTCGTGAGCGAGAGAGATGGTGACATTGGGTGTTTTATAAGAGCAAAGGAGGTCAGAGCAACCGCAATGGAATTAAGGTTGCACAGCGTGTGTGTAGGTGTGTGTGCCTTGCTTTACCACGGTGTACAGTTTATCATGTGCGTCGTCCTCAAGAGTAATGTTTTCATTTGAGCAACTGATAAAGCTAGATTGGAAAGTATTGATTGTGCTTAATCACAATTAAACTCGCAGTAGGAGAAATCCACTGTGAAACATTAAACGGCCCAGCAAACAATCTCTCCTTGCTGTGGGTCACAGGCAGTTAGGATTTGATACAAGGCAAAAAGTATATGACATAGAACAAAGCAGAGTCGAGTTGGCAGTCATTAAAGGGATGTTGAGGTATCTTCAGAAATTTATAGTCTGTTGTTTTCATGGGCTGATGCTCTGGGATGTTCCTTGATCACAGTAAATAAAGTCTAACTGTTGTTTTGACAAAGTTGGGTTTGAGAAAAAATCACCTCTGAAACAAGCCAGTCATAACATGCATGGTCTTTGTTGAAGAGACCTGACTTTACTCACCTTCTGCTTGGGGCAAAGGGAGCAGCGAGGTCTCAAGCAGCAAAGCAGTGGCTCTTTCTGGCTGCTATATAAGGGCACAGGGGACTTTATTTTTCCTGAGAATTGACTAGAAGGAAACTGCATCTGCCCCACTCCTTACTTATAGCCAAACAGTGGCCAATGGCAAACTAAATTGCTGGTCAGTGAAATTGTTTAGAAAAAATGATCATTTACATGAAAAACACTTTCCTTGTTGTAACCCTCACTCCATTCATTATGCATGTAAACATACTTATGTGACAACTGCCCTGCTACCACTAATAAGTGAGGCTCTTATTAGTTGATTTGATATGTCTGTGAAGATTCTCATCATTCATCCAGGTCATCCAAAAGGCTTGAGATTTGTTGACCTCAATGACTCTCAAGGTGTAAACAACCCTGCAAGAGAATAAATACCTGGGACTCCCCGCCAGTCAGTTAGAACTGAAGAAGCCTTTTGGATGAGAGGCAAAACGTCTTCTAGAACAGGGGTTCTCAACCTTTTTGACCTCGGGGCCCAATTTTCCAATTACAAAGTGGCCCGGGGGGCATTTAAATATTACCACTTTAAGTGTTAAGTTTAGTTAAGTTAAGTTTTAAGTTTTTCGCGGCCCAGTAGTTGGCGCTCACGGCCCATCCTTGGGCTGCGGCCCTATGGTTGAGAATCACTGTTCTAGAACCTCATACAAGTCCACTTCATTTGATAGTGAATCAGTCAGTAGGCTTACATGCACAGTTGCAACTGGACTAAAGTCTTCAACTCGATTACGCAAAGATAAGATCTAATTGGACAATGTTGTCCCAGTATACATAACTCAGTCAAAGAAACCATTTACTAAAAGAAGCAGCGTATGTCGGTGTCTGACAAAGGTTTTGTTCCTGTTAAGAAGAAGGAGAGGAAGAAGAAGAAGACGTTCTTCCACTTGAGCTTTTGCGTCACATAGTGGAACAAAACAATGGGTAGTTAGAACAAAAAAGTTCACCTTTCCTTGTTTTTGGTTCATCTGTGTTTTTAAGGACAACCAACTCCTTCAGCTGCAACAACATGAAGTCCATCTCCTATCTGTCCAAAAAAGCACATTGTTTTTAGCCTTAGCATTCCCCATTATGCCTCCTTGGCTTTGCGTTCAACTTCGGGGTGTCACAACTGTGGCGCATAACCTCTAACCTTTGGAATGATTATTGGATTATTGAAGCATTTACATGCTGTAGTAAATCGATTGCCAAATTATCTAGATGTGTTGGTCCAACTCTGAAAAACTTACTTGGGTTTTCAGTTGGATTAAAATGTTTACATAACGGTTGAAAAAGTAGACCTATTGTTTAAGTCCTGCTAAAATCAGACTTTTGAAATGCATATAAACCCCCTGAGTGTGTAGGAATTCAAGTACTGGTTAGGCTACTGAGTCAGTGAACATAGGGATACTACAGTAAGGTGCGATGCAATTTGAGCTAACAATCACACATGATAATGATTCACAGTAATGTTAGGTTAACATGTAAATTGGTACTTTATCACTCCTGAACAGTCGCTAATGTTAGTTAACTTAACTGCTACATATTTACAAAGGTTTATTATTCAAAAGTTTTTCAGTTTTTACTCTAAAGAAAGCCTGGAGTTCACTAGTTCTATCATATTTGTAAAAAAAAAAAAAAAAAAAAACATTTGGAAGTGAAATCACTCTAATCACTCTGAAGTCACTCTATTCAGATTCAGATTCAGATTCAGAAAACTTTATTGATCCCTGCAGGGAAATTGCTTTGTTGCAGTACTAGTTGCTCAACATACAGTTAGAAAGAGGAATAACATACTTAAAAAAGGTAAAAAAAAACAAACAAACAAAAAAAAACTACTATAAAAATAACATAGCAATAATAATAACAGTAATAGTAAAGTGTGCAAATGGTGCAAATAAAGTGTGTAAATGGTGCAAATAAAATAATAATAAATTATAAGAGGAATTATAATAAATGCACAGTATAATTAAAATAAAAATAATGCTTATAATGGTAATGATTAAGTGGACAGAGAAAAATGTGCAAAAAGTGCAAATTTCAATATTCAATAAAAAATGTAGCAAATGTTTACTTTGGTTATTTTATTTCCAGTAAGTGAGTGTAATGAGCTTAGATGTTGACTTGTTTTTACAATGCATCATGGGAATGTCATAGGGAAACTGGAAGGAATTTGACATTTGGACACTGTAGGAAATGGCTGACTCCCTGGGCTGTTCACTATAGTGTTTGAGAGACAGTCATTTTGCTTCTTACCAGACTGTTCTCTATAGCAGGCTGTGCTCATTAGTTAGCATCCAGTAGGCTGTGTGGAAGCCAGCTACTAATGCTGGGCTGCAGACAAAATTCTTATGCTGCATTCATGTCAGCTCAGAATTCATTAGAGTACAAACGAGCTCCATCTTGTGAAAAAATGGACTGAAAGGTTGTCCAACTTTGATTTCCAAGTTGGACATTCAGGCATCATTTCACAGTCTCTAAGTTTAGTTCAAGTGACATCAGAGCACATAAAAATGGCAGAAAATAAATTACCTTTTGTTTTTTACAGTAAAAATTGAATCAACATAAGAGCATTTATTTACAAGCAAATCCTGCTGCATACATGTTTGGTGTTCCCCCCTGGAGGAAAATGCAAGGTTTCTTTGTTTTTGTGGGCATCCATTTTTCCCAAGCTGACACTGTGAACTCCAGGCTGGAAATTCAGAGTTCTGAGATTAAATGAATGCAACATGCCTAGCTAACAGCCTAGCAGCTAACTAGGCCAGCTAACCAGGCTTTTTAGTCAAATTTAGTGTGATTTATGATGTTTCCCAATACAGTTCACTCACAAGCATAAACCATATGCAATAAACCAAAAAACATATGCAACTCCTCCACCAACTGGGGAGAACAAGAATTGATCATGTAGTCAGTGCCACCTGGCTTGCGGCGTGCTAAGTGAAGAGTGGGGTGGGCTCACTGTTAGCAGCCTTGGAGGAGGTGGCTGCCTTCCAGTCAATCCTCAGGGATCAACAGTCCCTTATGCCCAAAACAGCCTGGCACCGCACTTGCCAACCCTCCCAAATTCCTTGGGAGACTTGAGTTTCATGCCCATGTCCCGCTGTCCTCCTGGGGTTCCACTTCTCCCACCCAAATTTTGATCAAATTTCAAAATCTAGCCTATTAACTGTATTTCTTAGAAATACAAAAACTAATGACAACTCATGTTTTGCAGCTAGTCCTGTTTGGCACATGTATAGCATGGTAATATTGTAATTTTAATTAATTGCAGCCAGATGAATTCCCTCCCTTTTCCTTATTAGGTGTGGTGAAATGAATTTATTTAAGAAGTTAAAAGATTCAGATATGCTTTTAATACTTGTAGCTACAGTGTATGCATAAAAATAATAAACCAGCATGCAGGAAATAAGGTGAATCTTGTGGAGGTCACTTAGAAAATGATGTGAAGAGAAAGGCTTTTGAAAAAGGCTATATCTGGCCAAATTATCCTACTCTCTATTTCACTGAGGGGACAACTGGGACTGGTCATAATTGCTTATGAAACACAGCAAAAGTTTATGAAAATGCCTCTGCACTAAAGGCGGTCATGGATACTCTACTGTATAGGTGGTATTGCGGAAGGCCCGGCTGTCCGATTTGTTAAATTAGCTTTATTATGGTCAGTTCCAACCTTCTGCACTTCCAGAGAGACAACAGGAACAGGCCGACTGCCAGATCTCATTAAGTTCAAAGACATTCAGATGGACAGGCTGGGAGAAGCATCAGATCCTCTTAGATTTAATCTGTTTGGTTCAATCACAGCGGGGCAATCGCTTGTAGATGTCGGATGAAACACGAAAGAAATGCAACGCTCATGTTGGTTGACAATGACTTATTTCCAACTCGGAGAAGGTGTGCCTGTGGTTGTGTCGTAATGACATAAAATGAAAAAAAAAATAATAATAGTGCTGTGTGAGCCAAGCAACCTGCATACCTACAACAAGAAATATGATCAGTAACAACAAACAGAAATATGGTAAGTAACATTTTGTACGTCTTAATTCTGCATTTATGTTAAAAACACCAAAATAGCATCAATAAAAGCTTGCTCGTCTTTCACCTGTGTTTGTGCCAAAAATAAGATCAATAGCGTTATTTGAGTCGCGACTCAATTCTGAGTTTCAAGTTTAAGGCAACTGGAATATGCTGAACAGATGTTATTTGTTATCCAAGTAAGTGTTTGATCATTAAACTTGTAAACAGTGCTCAGATCAAGTCCGCTGTGTGTTTTTCTGCAGAGAGCTCTTCAGATGAAACCTGGCCTTGAACGAGAGAGAGAGAGAGAGAGAGAGAGAGAGAGCTGATTATAATTGCTTTACCTGTGGGTACTGTATGAATCAGCAGCCGGTACACCGACACAATGGGTGCAGAAACTCAGAAAATACCAATTAAATGTATCGCAGAAGACGAACAAAGGTTTTGTACAGTGTGCGTTGTCAGAAACAACAAAAGAGTGATTAAAAGTGCTTGTTAAGGGAAGCCAGTGTCTCCTGTGATTCAGAGCATGGGATATTTAGGATATCTAACAAGTGGCAGGGGAATCTCAGTCAATTATCTTATTATTTTTCCTTTCTTTCTAAAATAATAACACTAACATGACTGATTTGCTGCGCTGCAGTAAAAGGAATACTCCAACGTTTTGGCTAAAATGCCCTTTTTCCAACTTGAAGACTTGAAGTCTATAGGAATCATTAGTCATTAGCATTGGGAGACGTGAACTTCTCCTAAAACAACTCTCATTAAAAAAAAAAAAAAATACACGATACATTATGTAAATTAGGCAGCTTCAGAGTTGCTGTATTTTTTCACTTTGACAGAGCTAGGCTAATGACTCCTGTAGACTTCAAGTCTTTATGCTAAGCTAAAATAAAATGCTACCCATAGGAACTGAACCAGTGGACGTACAGAGGTGAAAATGGTATCGAACATCTCGTGTCAGTCTGGGTAAGTCGAAAAAAGGGTGTCTTGCCCAAAATGTTGGAGTATTCCTTTAAACGAAGGCTTGTTTAGTTTGTGGAAGCAGGGTGGTCTGTTAATTGGAGAGACTTTTCCTTCTACCAATCAGGTTCAAGCCTCCATTACAGCAAGCACCCACCAAGTCACTGAATCCCAACCAGCCCCATCTAATGGCTGTTTTGTAGCTGACCTTTGTCCTCGGATATTTCATCATGTGTTCTTAAGGCCACTTTCACACATGCAGTCCACTTGAACCCTGGTGTGTTTACCCTCTTGGTGCAGTTCCTTTAGACAGGTGTATACACATAAACAACCAGCCCGAGATCACTCGCAAGAGGCCATCTGCGACACTTCTAAGTGAACCCTACCAGTTTTACTGCAGTGAAGCAAAATTTGACCCCAGTTCAACCCAATAGACTGTTTTCACAGCAGCCATTTTGACATGAAATAGCAGGTAACACACAGGCTTTACTAATAACATTAAAGAAGGTGAGCCAGCATGAACTTTAGTAGGACCTGGCTCTGTTAGACCTAAATGGAACAGAACCTTCATTAATGCCATTACTAACACCCGTGTTTACCGGCTATTCATGTCAAAATATCTACTGTGAAAAAGGGTTATTGCCAGAAGTGAACCAAACATGATACATATTATGATTTGGAACACATCGACACTCACCCTCTGCAGTCATACCAACATCTGATTGCAGCGTCTTCTTTGGAGTGGATCAACACATTTTTGACACCTGGAGCCTTAACAAGTGTTCATACTAAGCAACATCTTCCAGATGTGTTTGATACTAAAAACCAAAGCAGGATGACTGCCAGCATCACTGAGCCTAACTGCGACACTGCTTCATCTTCTCCGTGCTGGGTTGAGTTCTAAGCACGCTTGCCAAGAGCTTTGTTTACATTTTCCGCTGGTATATATGATTGATTGAGATCGTCATCGGTAGAGATAATGAGAGATCACTGATCTGTATAAGGAAGAGTTTTCAATAGGACTGAGGTCATGAAATGACTGGAGGGTGGCTTTAAATATGTGTAGTATGAGACCGAATTGGACCAAACAGAAAGCCAACCAAAAGTATCAATTTCACTCCAATTTGGACTAGGAAAACCGACTTATAGGTGAGAAAATGCCCTAACGTGAAGATCATAATGCTTAGCTAAAGTTCTAGGCACTGGAATCACCAAAATGTCTATTGTGATGGAATAACAGGTTTGCAAAAACAGGCTACTTTTGTCTGACTTGTTGGTAATTGGGCAGTGTGTGCCTTAATGAACCAATTATAAAAATGCAACAAAATCAACTTTCCTACCCAGGAGTGATTTTAAGAAAGGAAAACATTTCGGTAAATGAAAACCCTGGATGAAAACACTTTAACGTATGCCTGGATTAACAGTTATTATAATGAATGTTTGTTTGAGAGGATGAACACAGTGAGAAAGTGATCAATGAAAAAGGAATTTTCCCTTTTCACACATTATGCACATGATCTTTCATTTCTGACACCGCAATGAAGCTCTATCGGTGCACCGGGGTTACGTAACTGTTCTATTTGTGAAACATTGCTTAAGTACACAGCAATTACCCAACTGTTGTACTGCTCGCGACAATGGCCCTGGGATAGCGGCAGCACAGCTAGATCAAACAGTTGTGCTAAATTAAAGAGCGGGTTATCAGACCAGGCAGGAATGTTTGATGTGCAGAGATGAGATGCATTATTATGGTAAATAAGCCTCCCTTATCAAGCTATTCCTACAGGGCCCACTGGCTGAGCAGCCCACAGTAGTGTATGCCCTTGGTCAGACAAACACATGCATGTATGCACACACACACACACACACACACACACACACAAGCACTCACAGCAGCAGCAGAGAGCATAAATACATCTCTGTTGATCCCTCACACTCCACTCCAAACACCCGCCCGCTCGCCAAATGTCACTCAGGCTCTGGCATAATTTGTTTCTAATCATCGCCAAAGAGAGGGAAAATGTCACTGTTTTCCAACGAGGATGAATTCCGATTGATTTCCAATTAGCACTAAAACAAAATGCCAAATTTTCTTTGGTTTGTGTGCACGGGTTTGCTTGTTAAGATCAGAGGAAACATAATACAGCGTCGCAACCCCAGAGGCTTAAGTAAAAGTCTGCAGGGGGAGCGCCACAAAGCACACTGCAGTGAATTTTTACCGCTCTAATCCTGCATTTATGTCAGCGGAACAGGCGACTTGAGGCAGGCAGAGGCTGAACAACAATGACACAGTGAGCCCCGCTGAATGATTAAGACTCCTAATTAGCGGTACAGGAAGCAACATGTGTAAACAAGAAATCATCTGGAATTAAAAAAATAAAAATAAAGAAACAGCACAAGGCGTCATGCTCTGCCCAGCTAAAGCTGTCAAAAGGAGAGAGACACGCAGGGATGAATTTACTAATGTGTGCCATAAACAAGGAAAATTAAGGATCACACTCCTTGACGGCTAACATATCAGACCCTTGAAATGAAAAACCCTGAAACAGTTTAACACTTAAAAAACAGCTATTGGCGATCAGATTTCTGGGCCCATTTTCTCGTTTGATGGTGTTTTTGTTTGTTTTTTCATTCCTGGAGATAAATGGCCAAACAGTGTTAGAGTCTGTTTGCAGAAAATGTTTCAGCGATCTAAAACATCCCATGTAAACATCAGCTTTTGGTGTCTGTCCCTCGCAATCAAGGGCTTCTTTGCCATTTTGCAACATCGAACGATCATACAGGGAGAAATTATATAAGGAGGGAGCAGTTTTGTCAATTACCCATAAAACAATGTAACCAAACAACAAGTTGTGTTTTGAATAAAGGGTGTCAATCACTTTTGAAAAGAAAACGCAACTCTTGCTGTTTCTGTTTCAGTCACTATTGTTACTGCTCTCTCCAACTACATGTAAAACCAACAGCTAGATTTAAGTCTAGCAATAAGTCCAGCTGGGCTCACTTGTAACTGTCAAAATGCATTCTGGGAAATGTAGGAAATCAGGAACTGAAGCAGAAGCAGACAAGGCAGGTTGTGGGAAAGTTGCTAAAAGTGAACTAGTTTATCACAAAATAACTACTGGAATACACTGAGCATCACAGGCTGATGTTACATAACAGCATAATACTATCTGAAATTTATTTTAATTTCAGCTCCGCAATTTATGTAATCATGGTATTATTTGGCAATAGCAAAGCATAATAATAATAATAATAATAATAAAAATAATAATAATAATATGTTCATTATGAGTTATTGCATCTGTAAATATTCAGTGTAGGCTGCGGAAGAATCAATATTTGCATGTATGTGCTCACTGTCTAATTAAAACCATACAGTGGTTACATGAAAATGCAACTGTGAGCCAAAGCGTTTGCAAAGTATTTCTCTGTTTTCATGACCTTTGCTGTCAGATTTTATAATAAAATCTCAACTCTGTTAGAATTAAGTGTGCTGCTCCATAAAATCCAATATTTGAACTTAATGAAGAAAATGCCAAATGACTGGAAAACAACTTTTCGATAGATTCTATAGTTTTCCACACATTTGGCACATTTGTTTTAATATACCATATAGGTCTACTAATTTGTAAACGGAAATGGATAGAAACTCATGTTTTAGTTTAGTCAATGAGAAGGAAAAAACTCCAAATCAATCAACTGAAGACAATTCAAACTGCCAGCTAATACACATTTCCCATTGTTTGGTACAGAGATATAATTTCAGGGAAGACATCACAAAAAACAAAAAACAAAAAAAACAACAACTCTAATTTAGTTGTCCTTGTTGAAAAATAAAAAATAGCTAGACAGGCTGTAGGAAACCCGTGGAGAAAGATGTGAATAGATTTGACAAGCAATATTTTAATATCTTTCTCAGCAGCAGCTTCAGCTGTTGCAGTCAGATTGTATTTGCTGTCGACTGTTTGCCATCACAGTGCGACTGCCCTGTTAGAACATAACGGGTAGAAATTGTTAGGGCCAAATGTTGATAGACATCCACACGTTTCAGGCTTTTGAGGCATGCTGTTGACAACAAGGCTTGTTTTGCCGTCAATCATACGTAACAAACTCAACACAGCCACAAATAAATTGTCAGAGTAATTATTTCTGAGTGAGAGTCGGTGCTTGCTTTACCATTTAAATTAAATCAGTCAGCTAAATCAGGCGACAACACCCACAGAGGAGAAAAATTAAATGAAGACTCAGAGAAAAAAACATATCAGCATATTAAAATCATTTATTGTGCTCCAGAAGAGTAATTACTATTTAACCAGAAAGAAAGACAAGTGACAAATAATCTACATTACAAATGCCAGACCAGCTCACATAGTGCCCCTTTTTTCACATGGCATTCAAAGAGCGAATCACCCTTTAATAACAAAAACCTCTCGGGATCAATCTGAGGTCTTGTCATTGTTGTTTCTGCTGTGATTTGAGGTTAGAAAATGGCACTCGTTGCGCTACATTCATTCGCAGTGCTTGTTCCTCCCCCTGTCTGTCCCGGACACTACAACACAGGCGGACTGTCAACTGCTGGTCAGGGCAGTTTTACAATGAACAAAAGTGAAGCTTGTCCCCTAGAACAGGGTTCCCTAGATGTCTTCAGACCCAAACTGTATAATATCAGCCTTGTCCTAGCACATTGGCTCTCTAAAACATACTAGTGATTTTATGTTGGGGTTCAACAGAAACGCTTGTGACCCATAGCTTAAAGGAATACTCCAACCTTTTGTGCAAAATACCAGTTTTCCAACTTACCCAGACTGAGACAAGATGTTCGATACCATTTTCACCTCTGTACGTCCACTTGTTTGATTCTGATGGGTAGCATTTTGTGTTAGCTTAGCATAAAGACTTGAAGTCTACAGGAGTCATTAGCTTACTCCATCAAAGTGAAAAACTTAACCTTACAGCAACTCTGTCTTGTTTACACAATGTATGGATATGTGGAGTTGCTGTAAGGTTTATTTTTTCACTTGACGGAGCTAGGCTAATGACACCTGTAGACTTCAAGCCTTCATGCTAGGCTAACATGAAATGCTACCTATAGGAAACCAAATGATCATTGAAAATGATATCAAACATCTTCTCTCAGTCTAGGTAAGTCAGAAAAAAGGGTATTTTGCCCAAAACATTGGAGTACTGCTTTAAGAGACACTGGCTTGATTTTAAAGTTCCCTACTTGCATGGCTGAGACTTGAATGAGGGTCTAACTTGGGCGGGAGTATTATCTTGCAGCTCTTTTCAACTTGCTGTACCTCTGTTGTCAGTGAGTGCTTTTACATGCGCACAGTAATCCAGCCAATGGTTCACGTCTTATTCAGGCCAAGCTATTTCTTCCTCAACACATAAATAAACAGGATATTCCAAATGTTAACAAAGAAAAACAGAAATTCAGCAGACTGCAGGAAATAATGGTGAAATGGATAAGGTGAATACAAGCGTCAGAATAATAGTTACTATCCCAGCTATCGTAAGTATTGTATGAGTTTATTAAGGTTATTGAAAACAGGGCATAATGTTTACTGAAAAATGAATATCTAAATATAAGCATGTGAATGTAAAGGACAGATGTAAAGGGCTGGGTCCAAAAGGAGGTTAAAGTTTGTGTGACATATTCTTGATTCTTTTTTTTCTTTCTTCAATTTCTTTTTTTTGTGAAAAATGTTAATGTTTCACCAAACACACAAACAAACATAGCCCTGCTCATGCTTTCAGCACTGGTTCACTTGTCACAGCAGGACATCAGAGTCTCAAGGGGGAATACTGTTCAGTTTAAGAGTTCCTGTGTTTCACATGGTCAAAAGACAGTGAATACAGCTCCATAAACAATGAATGAGGTTGTTTTTTTTTTGTTAGACTATAACAAGTTTTTTTTTAATAGCCCATTCAATGTTAAGTAATAGTAATGCAAATAATAATAATAATAATAATAATAATAATAACAATAATGTGCGAGTATCCCCTTGTCCTTAGGAAATATCACTGGGTAGGTTGAGACTGAGACATCAATCGATATTGGTCTTTTGTTAAATTAATTCCTCATTTAATGCCCTCATTCATCCCATAGTTTTTCTCCATCGAATAGGTGAGATAGGTCAACCTGCTGCAATCCCACCTAAAATAATTTCATTAATCTTGTTTTCAGTGGAGAGTTGTAGTGATTTAAATGCTGTTTCCAACCTAATAAGAATAATAAGTTTCTATTGAGTGTGTCAGGGAGAAAACAACCTTTTGCCATGAAAATAGAAAAATCAAAAAGATACTGAATATTGGCGCATAATATTGGCAAATTACAACTTCAATACAAAATTATCAGTATCAATATTGGCAAAAAACCCACACTGTCACATTCTATCCCTGAGTCCTTGCATAGTCACACATACCAGTTTTCTCAATTCATTTTCTATGGAGCAGCTTCAGTTTTTGCATCCTGCTAACAAGACAGGTATAAGTCTTAAGCCCTGTTCAAACTGGATTTGTTTTACTGAGGGAGATTCTGTAATTGTATTCATTACTAACAGATCTGTCATGCCTGTAATTTTCACAAGTACAGAGAGTTAGAAAAAAAAAATCCAGCAAACCTACTGCTGTTCAACAAGCTCAGAGGTCATCTGAGCACAGCAGTCCAGCTCCAGCTGACATCTCTGTCATGCAATAATGAGTTATGTATATTATGACGTTTTCCATCTGGGTTACCATCTGGGTTACAGCAGAAATTTGAGGGAAATCATCCTCTATCTTGTATGAATGGGCTTTTGGAATTACACAAATTTCAATGGAGAACCTTTGCAAAACTAATCCAGTTTGAATAAAAGTTTTCCGTGCTCACAATCCCTTCTGACTATGATTTGAAACTCTTGAAATGAAAGGTGTGTTTGTTAATGTTTAGGAGATTATCTCTCTTATACTTTCCATTCCATTTACTCTTGAACAAAGTCCTTTAACTGAGAATTAACCCCACTTTGAGAGAGTTGGATAATGAAGTGAGAGAATTAAGCTACTGCTATGGTACATACTCATACTTGAAGGTTTTGAATTATGGGGAATGTGCAGATAAAACACTAAGATGGAGAAATAATAGAGGTTCTGCATGTGGTTGCAACCACATGCAACCACCATGGCTTGGAGGATTCATTCAACAATTGGTTGTTAACAGTGGCTAAATATATAATAAAGGAAAAGAAGAGCAACTGAAAAAGTTGTATTTATAAATCTATAAAGTAACATGGTAGTTTAAATTAATGCTCTGATAAGGTAGATTTACAATGCTGTTTTTATCTGAGTACTAAACCCTTTAGCGCTAGACCTTCCTTGAAAGTAATCAAAACCATTTTGAGAAGTGTCAGCTCAGTTAACTTAAATACAAAGTAGTTAGTTGGTTTTACAGAGCAATTAATGTTTATTTTAATATCCATCTGCAAGTAGGTTTGCGTTAACAACAGATATAGTTAGCAGATCAGACATGTTTGGAAAGCTAACTGTTGATATCAGCTATCAAACACTGACAAACATGAAATTGGTCGGATGTATCAATGATGTAATTATCATTCCCGTGCCTAAAATAGCACATAAATGTGGTTATTTGATTAGTTGTGGTGACTTATTTGTAAATGAAGAAATATAATAAGCAGTTATCACTGAGAACTCCAATATGGCTGCCAGAGAGTGTGTTAAAATGTCACTATCCATGGGTTTCACATGACATCACTGTGCGTACACGGCGCTATCTTTAGGACCTACTGTGGCAACACAGTTGCTATAGCATGGACTGCAGCAGCGATCAGGATGCCCTCTGGATGCTGTGCTGTGGGTTTAACAATGCAAAGGGGAAATCACAAGTAAGTTTTTAGAACATCCCTTGCTTGCTTATCCTTCCTATGAGTTTTTCTTCTTCAGATGGCAACCTTAGTAAACTTTATGGTAGACTTTAGGATTATTAGCCCATCTTGAGAAACTTGCTAGGAAGCAAGTAAGGATCACAACCTAGAAAATTAACTTTCTCAGTTTTTTTTGGTCACCAGTGAGGTGCGCGACTTTGTTGTGAAGATTTTGTTGTGGCTTGTCATCTCGACCTAACCTATACCGTTGGCCCCAAATATGGCAGCCACAGCAAATGTGTGACGTCAGAGAAACCCATGAACATGGGAAGTGGAGATTATGTTCTACAGTGTTGTGTGTGTTTTGATGTGTGTTAAGTGGGAGAACATGGTGTGACTGATGGCTTCATCATTCATCTAACAAGCGACAGCTAGTGTTTCCCTTGCAATCAGTCAATAGGAATGCAATGGCTAGCTAGCGGAACAGAACATTTCAGTCACCTGGGATAGCTAGCAAGCACTTCAATCAAGGGCATTTTAGGCTTCAGTGAAATGCTCGTAAACTGACACTATTTGACAGCTATTTGGGGTTGAAAAGGGTCTGTGTGTAGGCTTCGAGTACCTGCCCAAGAATCATAGAGCTGACATGGCTTTACATCAAGTCTACACAAGGTCTACACACTCTGATTGGTTGATCGTAGGGGTATATTTGTGATGCATGTTGTTGAAGAGTCGTCTTTAAATACTGCCACCATGTGTTATGGGAATTCAACGACACACAAATTAAGTGTAAATATAAGCACGTTCTTTACAATTGCGCTTTTCTGTGGGTTTATGTTGTGCTAAACTATAAAAAGAGCCTCCATCATCAGTAATGCTCTGGTCTACTGTGGCTGACTCTCAATTTGCGTATCTAGCTTTCTTTTGCATAGCTAGCAATCTTTTAGTATGTGTGTTATGACCATCTAATGACCGTCTGGTCTGCTAATATAACTTTTCATAAGTCAAGGTACAAGGTCTGCTTTCTTTGACTTTATCAATCTGCGCAGCTGACTGGTGCCTCTCTTTAAGGATACAAAGGTCATGTAGCTGCAGGGTTTTCTAGCAACTGGCACTCTATCAATTTGTGCAGGTATGCAAGGCTTTTCATCAATTAATTTTTATGTATGGCAAAGCTATTTGATGCAGAGTCATTAGGGTTTTTTTCTTCCACCAGTTTTTCACCAGTCCGTCCAATCTTACGTGCTAGAACAATCTAGCAAGACTTTCTGTTCTGCATGTGCATGCTAGGACTGCCATTTTTTTGTATTTAGTTACCATGCATGCTAAAGCTTGCTAGCAATTCCCACCATACATCAGGCTTGCTACAGCTATAGCAGCTAACATTTTCCCTTTATAATTTATCAAATATGTCAGGTGCCGGCCAGCACTTCCCTCACTTTCTTTCTTCACACTAGAGTTGGTTTGCATCTATCCCTTATCATCAATCAGCCAATTGAGCTGCATGGCAAGTTCTTCATTAGCATTCATTCTCAGCTGTCAGCTACTTAGCATTGCCCTGCAATTACTTGACTATTTACCCACAGTGTAATTACATGTTTAATTCAATGGGTGGTTCTTCTTTTGCCCCCATGTCATTTCTCTGGAGAGCAGTGCTTGAATTGGCCTGGTACTGATTGATACACTGTTCCAGTACTTGTGATTTTTGCATGCATAGTGGTACTTACTGTGTACCAGCACCTTGTGGTGTATTTAGGAATGCACAGCCCATTGTAGTTCTTTTGAGTATAACCTGACAAGTCTTACTCAAGTACTCCTTAGAGGCTGCTGGAACATTGTTACCCTTGTCCTCTTGTTCTCAGATCCAAAGCTGGTTTGATAATGAACCTGCCGTTGACCTGCTGTTGCACGATATTTTAAAACGAATCTCCATACTTTTAAAAATTCTTGGTCATCTGTATCATTTTGCATGGGATGAATTTAGGATTTCTACACGTGTCGCCAGCATTCATTGTTGATAGGCTTTCCGGCCAACATCAGCATTTCATTTTGTTTCAAGGTTCTTTTCCATATCTCATGAAATTTATTTCAGGCATTGGCTGGGGCTACAAAAACAAGGTCATGTTGCTTTTTATATGGGTCTAATAAATCTTGAGTCCAAGTGCAGGCAATCAGTCCTTTAGCCTATATACAATATCTTGACATTATTCCAAAACGCTTGGAAAGCCTAGGTCTAATTACTTGGTGTGTAGTGTGTTTGCACACACATGGGTGCATGTGCATATATGTGTGTGTGTGTGTGTGTTTGTATGTGTGTGTCACCGATCAACTCTTTTTGTCTAATTTGTAGGTACCAGCAGCTGCTTCAATAAGACATGACAGAGCTGGGATGAGGGGCAAGCTGAGAAAGAACAAGCAAGAAGGCAGTGAGTAAGTGGCCTGGCAGGACAACTCCAATAAGCCAATGGGTTTTTGCCAGCGTTGTGGTGGAAATAAAAATTACATATCTGAAACTCCTGTATTTTTGTAGATCTCGTTGGCTAGCATTTACAGAGAAACATATCTGAAAGTGATGAACAGTGGTTCAACAACAGGCATACCCAGAAGAAAAAAAAAACAAAACACAAAAATGGGGGGAGGGAAAAAAAAAAGATCCTAGCCCACAAGCATGATATCTGATAACAGCCTGAGAACCTCTTTTTTGTTGTTTTTAATCTCAAATCAGTCCCTAGCGGTTCATTTAAACCTTAGCCCCCCAAAAAGCAGCGCTCCCTATGACAGATTAGATTTTATCCCCCCATCCAGCTTGTCTGTTGCAGTGTTATGTGGGGTAACAGTAGTCTGCACTCATTATTTTGAATGACTGCACAGTGTCTGTGAGCGAGCCAGGAGGGGCAGGATGTATTCTCACAACAGAGGCCTCCACACATCTACGCTTTAGTGAAGGGAAAACAGGGAGACAAGCGTTTCAGCTTACCAAGTAGCGTCTCTGCACCAGCGTACAGATTTCTATATCTGAGCACAATAGGCTTGCCATCCAGGGTATTCCTCTCTCTGTCTGTTTTTGAAGATCACCATTTTATCCCCGTGGTGACTCCTACCTCTTAAGCAACTGGATCCGACTGCAGTCTGCTGCTGGATGACACATTTCTACTCCAGTGGCTAACAGCGCTAGCTGCCGAGGCTGGCTGTGTTACTCTCTAAAGGGGCTTCACTGACCTAAAGATGTTAGAAAGGCAGCCATTGCAGACTAGCGTGCCAGAAGGCGTGCAGCCTGGTATAAGATGGCATACTGAAGGCGTGTGTAGATGCAAGGGTAAACAGCCCGGAGCTGACAGTCTGATATAAAAGATAGCAGGTAACATAGAGAATCATCAGTAGAAAAGGAGAAAGGGGCAAAAAGAAAAGCAGTAGCTTTTTAGCGTGAGGTAATCAGGATTAACGGTGATTCTCAGCTGCTATGGGAGACCCTTCCTGCTCTTCCCCACCATGCAGTGTGCCACATATGATCGCCCCTGGCTGATGATGAAACCTAAGTGAGAAGTGCATCATGGGAATTCCTGGGTCTGCCTGCCCTGACCTTTCTCTCTGTCTCCCCCTCTTTTTTTTTTTTTTGCCTGTCCCTCTTCTTCTCCACCTGCTGTGAGTTTTCAGGCCAAACAGGATGAGAGCTCCTCTTAATGCGGTCTGTCAGTGCTTGGCCTTGTGGCTTCTATTAGTCATTTATAGGCATTCATCATTAAACAGCTCTATAGAACGTGGCTGCATGAAAGGAGAATGAGGGGGGAAAGAAAAGATACGTAGCCCAGAGATTCATTCCCTTTTCCTCTTACTTTCCTGAACCCTCCAATCCTTTTTTTTTTTTTTTTTTTTTTAAATGTATTTATTTATTTATTTTTTTGCTTCTTTAGGCATCCGCTGTGTCTCGGAGTCGGCCGTACAGACAGCGCGCCTCCCAATTAAAGAAAAGAAAAAACGGGAAATGGGATAAACAGTGCAGGTAATTACTTCTATACGGCAAAGTGGCCTTTGACTAGTAGCAAGAGAGGTGAGAAGTAAACCCAATAGGTAGAATAGCAAAGAACATTGATCTCAACTGAAGGTACAATGAGTTTGATTGATACAGTGTAATGTGATTTAACCACTATCAAAAAGTAGTACCAACACACAGAGTACAAAACTAGTCCTTATATGCCCAGCTCCACTCAAGCTATATTATGTTATGCACGAAAGTTTACCATATCCCCGGCCCTCCCCCTTTCATGACACCGTCCCCCCACAGCATCCACAACCTGGAACTACATTTCCCATAGTCCTGTGAGGGCATGTGTTTTCCTGTAAATCCAATCAAGAAGCAGTTCCATCTGAAACTATTCCAAAGCAAGGGAGGG
>OMKZ01052883.1:0-18039 GCA_900302535.1 Neoniphon sammara
TGTGTGTGTGTGTGTGTGTGTGTGTGTGTGAGACAGATATTTGGAGGGTCTCCATGTCAGTGCTGTAAGATTTGGGTTGATGTTTTAAAGGCTGGCTTGTATTACTAGACTGATCCATCAGTGACCTAGATGGCACAAATTCTCACAGGGTGGGGAGGTGTAAATGTTGGTCAAAACACACACACACACACACACACACACACACACACGCATATATACTGTAGATAGATAGATAGATGTCTCTGCCTGCCCTGTCCTATGTGCCTGCAAAGCAAAAACATCTGTCTCCAATACTGCAACTGAACAGTTTGATCAGTCTGAATAAAATCTGTTGATTCAGCAGCCGAGCCACTAACCCACACACATGCAGACGAACTGCTGAACAAACTGAATGAACTGTACAATTTCAATGAACTGATGAATGAACAAGGAAGTTTGAGAATTAGTGAGTTTGCTGCGACTGTGGCTGATTACATCTATTTTGGAGAGCAGCCAGCCAGCCAGCATGGAAAGTCAGTGCCAAGGTAGGCAAATAACAATGGGCTCTGTCCCAAACTCTTATTTTTCCTTTCACTTTGAACTGCACGGAGCGCAGTACAACCACAGGCACTGAGCAACCTCAAATTTCATTTCATTTATGTTCAATCTAAACTGTTGTTCATGGATTGATATGTGAACTAACACATCACTGATGCAAATTAACTTACATTAATCAAGTGTAATTTTTAGTGATGCTTAGGGAGTGATTTGCCTTATTCTACCTTTCTTCTGAAAAATGTCTGCATGGGAAACAAATGGAATTATCTTATCCATCTCATCTCCACCCATCCTGCGCCTTCTTTTAAACCCCTTACTACCTGCCGGTCCCATCAGTGGATTTGTCATTGCTGTGTGGCCGAGCTGGGTTCAAACCCACAGAACTTTATTTTAAATTCTAGTGGACATCCCAAGGTTTCCAAAGATACCAAATATGCCCTGCTGAATTACAGGGAAATGTGTATAAAATGATGCACAAGACATGTAGATATTTTCTGTTTGATGTAACGCTGCAGTCATAAAACAATGGCATCTTGGCTTTGAATATTTCACTCAATATAAGTGTGATGTAGCTTCAGTGACAATGCAACCAGCAGATACAAAATATGTATGTGGCTTTGTTGTACAATTGGAAAAATGGTTTTTAAGAGTATTTTAAGTCTCAATATGAGAGTGAATGATCTGTTAAAATAGACATTTGTTCCCAGTGTGTTCCTGTTGTTTCTTGTACTTGAATACATGCCGTGCGCAGCTCGGTGTGAATGTGTAAAGCTTCCCAGTATGATGTGATCACACCTGGAGTCAGACATGCTCCTGTTGCACAACGAGGTGCCGTCTGGCAGCAGATCTTCCCCTCTGGGAGTGGCGGCACTTAGGAAACCTAATGTTGTGGTCATTAAACGCACGCTCTCTTCAGGTCTGTGTGTGTGCCTCTCTCTCTTTCTCTCTCTCTCTCTCAGGGTGGAGCACATGTGTTTTCCCCTCAAAAACGATCTAACACTTATGCATGTTTGGGTGCTGCCCAGTGAGGGTGTCTGCTGGTACAATGCATAAGAATGTTGTAAACTTAATGACCTAATTTTAAAGCTTTCAAAGGTCTTCAGCATAATAACTCTTCCTCAGCTCTGAGCCTCAAATACAGTTTCAGTGCTCCTAAAAAAATGCTGCTTTCTGTAACTACTTTTCCAGTGAGAAATCTACCTCGTTGACAGGCTTTCTGGTCTTTAGGTTAATTTTTGGCCTGAAACTTTCTCTCAGAAACATCTTAGAAAGTCTTAAATTCAACTTGCAGAAACCTGTTTGGAATACAACAGGCATGGTGTGTTGAGACCTTATGTGTTTAAATGTCAGTTGTGCTTATTTTGGCTTTTGGCAAGTATAGATTTTATCTAAACTCACCACTCCAAGAAATAAAAAATGAGCTTGAGTGTGGGATTTAGTTTTTTAAGGGTAAGTAAGAAGTCTCTCTCTGTTCTCCTGGGTCTTAAAGGCTGATTAAGTCCAACACTTCTTTTCTTTTCCCCTTAAAAACTCCATTCCCTTCCATTCTGTAAAAAGAGACACAGGATAGTGTTTGAGCTCTTGCATGTGCATTGTTTATCCACTTTATCCACTTTATCTCTGCTTAAGCATGTATTATGTGCAGTGCAGAATGTGCAGCACTGCTTGCATGTGTGCGGCGAGGTGTCGTGTTTCTCTCCGTGTTGTACTCGGCAGGCAGTTATTGCCCTGGGCAGGCAGGGACATCAATAATGCAGGAACCCTGGAGGTGACTTTGTCTCAGAGGAATACCAGTCTCAAGATAAGGCTTCCCTTAATATAGTTCTTCAGCTTGCTACTATCTGACCACACACACACACACACACACACACACACAGTCACATGCACACATGAAGTTATCCCAGTGTTTGGGACTCAAGTAAAAGACTGGAATCCCGCTTAAAGGGGAATTTTAATGATTTTCAACCTTTCAGCATATCCTGCGCCCTAAGGAAGGCTCTATTTTGGTGGAAATAAAAGGTACTTAGTGAACTAAAATAAAGCGGCAAATGAACTTCCATGGAGAATTTGCCCCGTCCCCAGTGTATGACATCACACCAAATGATCTGTAAGTTTGATTTGGGCTGATAGCAGTTTTTATAAACAACAGCTAATTGGCTCTTTTGCAGTGTAAGCCCCACATGGAAATTTTGGCTTTAGGATAAGTCAAGGCGGTCACTTTACCAGCATGACCTGAATCCTTCATTTTCTGTGTTTATTTTTGTAATATGAAATTTCTGCGATTCATTAAGAAAGCACACGAAGCTGCAGCCGTTCTGTCACGTTTCTGCTAAATCTATCAGTAACCCTAGCTATGCAATCACAAGTATTATATATGATGCATTCATCCATTTTTAATAAGTGCTCATTCTTCAACTAGTGTGCCTATTCCCTCTTGTGTATTTCCTCTCACTCAGAAAAACGAATAAGAGAATAGACAGACTGATATCTGGAGAAAGTGTATTTGTTACGGTCTCTAAGGTAGAAAAGAACACACAAGATCAATTTCCCCTGTCTTTGAACTAGCATTTGAACCGATCAGCGGACCCATGTCAGCCGATACCAACTTTAAAAAGCATTATTAAGAATTTTTCCTGGTAATTTTTGGCTGATTGTGAAATGTGACTTTTTTTTCTTGGAGTGTGTCATTAATACAGCTGTCAAATAAGCAACAGAACAAAGCTAACATGGTCTTTTGCTTATAAAACACTGTGTATAGGTAGAGAGCAGTCAAGTGTCTTTCTCATGGGTTTCATATGGCACAAACATGCACATACACCCACACGTAAGATAACAGAGGCCATACTACATTGCAGTAGTCAGCTAGCTTCCTATAACTTGTGTTGTGTATTTGTTTTACTTTCTCCTGTTAGCAGTTTGAACCCTCTGACAAAGATAAGGAGGTAGGGGAGGGTGTGTGCGTGTGAAACAGAAAGTAGGTGACACGAGTGTTTACGACTCACAGGGGAGGATACACACACACATACACAACATACCTTGTAAATCACAGGCGTTATTGTGCTGTAAAGTGTCAAACTCTTATACTAGGAAGTTGAAAGGTGAACCAGCGGGCTGACACAGTAAATCACAGCCAATGGGAGGCCTTTGCTCCTTGAGGTCAGAGTTCACAGCCTAATGGCGGCATCTAAGCTCCAGTTTCAGACAGTGGAAGTGTGGAGTCTGCGCTGTGTAATCTTTACCTTAAACTACTTTCCAAGCTTGAGTTGGGGTTTTTGTTTGATTTTGGTAATCGTCTGTTCATTCTCACACCATTTGCTTTGTATTGTTTGAATAGCCTGTCTTACTGATTCACCTCCAGTGGCACCAAATAATGTGAATCTAGTCCCATCCTAGGAGACAGACTCAGCAGAATATATATGAGTAATAACTCCATACAGCTGAGAGAAATATCCGTGTCTCAGTTTGACACGCACAAAGGAATACTGCAATGTTTTTGGCAAATGCCCTTTTTCCGACTTACCCAGACTGAGACAAGATGTTCGATACCATTTTCACCTCTGTGCATCCACTGCTTCGGTTCCTGTGGGTAGCATTTTGTGTTAGCTTAGCATAAAGAATTAGTCTACAAAAGCCATTAGCCTAGCTCCGTCAAAGTGACAAAATAAACCTGAGAACAACTCTGAAGCTGTGTTTACACAGTGTATCATGTGTATTTGAAATACACGTCTTGGAATAAAAAAACAAGAGGGTTGTTTTATTCCAAGAAGTGTATTTCATTACATTTCATTGTAAATGAGACAGCTTCAGAGTTATAAGGTTTATTTTTTCACTTTGACAGAGCTAGGCTAATGACTCCTGTAGACTTCAAGTCTTAATGCTAAGCTAACATGAAATGCTACCCATAGGGACCAAAGCAGTGGACGTGCAATGTAGGGCTAACCGATAAATCCTATTTTTATCGTCATCGCGATACGAGCATGCGCAATATACACATCGCAGAGGACTCCTTGAAATGCGATAAAAAAAAGAAAGAAAAAACAACTCATCACGCGTCATGCATTCACTCAGCATTGGAACATATGACCAATCAGAATGAGGTCTGGGTGCATAGTGATTTGGCCAATCAGATAAAGTCCCGGCCTTGGTGTCAATCAGTTGCATGGCGACAGAACTACGCGGTTAGCTAGCGTGATGGCAGGAGAGAGAGAGGAGCTAGGAAAATGTGGTGGAGGAGGCAAAGCGGTTGAAGAAAAACTCGTGGTGAAAAAGAACAGCACTTGTGTCATTTGGAACTATTTTGGATTCAAGAGAGACGACGTGTCACAAACAGGTACTGTGTAAAACATGCCGAGCAGTTGTAGTAACTTCTAGAGGAAACACAACCATCCTCCATCACCACCTGCTATACAACCATAAAGAACTACAGTTCAAAGCTAGCCACACCGCAAAACCAAAACCGTCAGGTAGCAGCGAATCTAAAACCTTGCCATCGCTGCAAAAACAATTTCTCAGAGTTTTGCGAGTGCGACTCCTTAAGGGAAAACGTCCAAACGCCACGGGCCTTGTTTATAATGGGAGACGTAGCGGTTATTTAAATTGCTGTTTAATTTATTTTTAACTATTTAAGTTGTTTTCCCAGGTTTACCCTAGATCACCACTGTATGGTAAGAGATGATGTTGAAGAGTTTAGAAGAAAATATTTTAAAGGGGGCAGGAGAAATTAAACTTTTTTATTTATTTATTTATTTATACTTTTTTTTATAGATGTCTTTTAATAATATTTCATTGCCTCAGTATTCATATGCAGTTTGTTCAGTAAAAGCATGTTTGAAATTATTTCATTTTATTTCTTTATATAGCCTACTGGGCATATTTGGGTCTATGGGAGCAGTTTATCTATTAAAGCAGAAAGACATAGGAACTGTATAACTTAAATATTTATCGCAAGTCATATCGTCATCGCAATATTGAACAATGTTATCGCACATCGCAGATTTTCCTCATATCGTGCAGGCCTGGTGCAGAGGTGAAAATGGTATCGAACATCTTGTCTCAGTCTGGGTGAGTTGGAAAAGGGGTATTTTGGCCAGAATCTTGGAGTATTCCTTTGAACGCATAAAAATACACAGTAGGTTAGCTGTACACTTGTATATAATTAAATGTGCAGTGCAGCAACATTTTATAGACATTGTCTTCCTGGACTCCTATACCATGACAGAGACAGTTATCAACAGAGTATTGTTCTTCTCTGTCAACTCTATGCATTCCGATCTCATCTCCCCCACTTTGCTCAATTTACACAGCAGACTTTGTTGATGGCATCTCCAGGTAATAATAGATAAGATCACGTTTCATCCATCCTGTCTGTCCTGTAAACTAAACTCTCATCACTTGTGGTTTGTAAAATTGCTTTAGATTACCTGATCTCATTCTTTCCGGGATCGTCTTCAAATTCCCCACATTCCTCCAGGCTAGCTCATGCATTTACTACCGAGCAGCGTGTGTATGTGTTGTCTTTGCTAAATCCACATTGTTTGACTGGCATCTTTCTGTGTCCTTCTTTCGTTTGTGTGCCAGCCGATGGTATTCGCCTTTTATCTTCAAGCTATTTTATCTAACGCGGCTCTACGTGCTGAATACACAGCCCCGATGAGTTTTGTCTTCGTTCTGAAAAGCTTTGACCCCGACGTGATTTGAACACGCAGCCTTCTGATCTGGAGTCAGACGCGCTACCGTTGCGCCACGAGGTCCTACTCAGCACTGAGCCTGTGAGATGCCCATCTAGCCACTAATCTTCCCTCCTGGGAAAAGGAGCACTTGCCTCAGTCGTAAAAGGCATACAGGCATACACTTTCTCTCGCTCTCTTTCTCTCTCTCTCTCGCACACACACACACATTGTGACACTCAATTCCCTTCTCTGCCTCCCCACTTTCCTCCAGGGCATCAGTCTTTGTGTGGTCTTTGACAGGAAAAGGCAATCTGCTCTGGTACAGACTCAGATAATGGGGTGAAGAGAGCTATTGTCTGGGCTTTTATGTCACAAGTGTGTATATGGGTGTGTGTCTGAAAGAGAGAACAACTACCTCTCTGTTTCCTCTCACCTTCCACCACGGATCAGATAAGCAGATACCTGATGAGACAAGTGGCGACAATGGCGATGTGTCATTCAGTGTACGTCTGAATGAATGAAGCCCAGAGGTGACTGAACAGGTGACTGGGGCAAATGAACAACAGGATGATTGTAGTTATAGATTGTCAGGATGCACATTTGCATACCCTGCGCTAGATGCTAATGTTTTATATAATATTGCAGTTACCTTTCTTGTAATTCCGCGTTATGACATTGCATAGACACAGGAGGAAATGATGACTTGTGACAAATGTCAAGAGCCAGATTTGAATTCAGGATGAAGCAGCGACATGACATGCATCTTAAGGCACTGAGCCACCAGGTCTTGTCTTCTCTAGATCCCTCACGCAAACATCACATGCTCTACTGTTTCATTTGCTGCATTTTGATCCCTGTAATCAGAGCCGCGATGCACACTCTCCTCATTATGCTTTATTAGCAAGTCTGGCTCAGTTTGGGTACTGCAGTACTGCTGCTCAGTTTGCAACATGCTCGGTTCATTAGAAGGAAACGTGGCATGCATTCTTCTGCTGGAAATGCTACATGAAGCTTTGAGTTACTCCCACAGCTTACATTTCCACTTCCTTATGAGATACTCCTCGGTAATGGGCTGTTTAACTCAAGTGACAGTCATTTTAAAAATGCATAGTTATCCACTTGGAGGGTGCTTCTCCCTTCCTGAAAAGCAGAATTTTTGCAGACATAAGGTTGCTGTCTCATAACAGCGATATGATACCCAGTCAATTTTGCTGCGTGTGGCATGGTCTATGTTGTGACTAAGATACTTAACTATATGGGGCGTTAAAAAGTTCTCAAATACCTATTACGTTGCTCTCTTATGTACATCTCAGTGTACAAATGACAGCTCTGCTTTTTGAAACACATGGTCCAAAATGTGACCTCCCAATCAGAGCTATACTTAACCACTCTGCTTGTCAGACAAGTTTTGCTGCTGCGGCTTTGCTCTATGTAAATCAACCAAGGCTGTGCTGGCTCATTGTCTCTATCTCGTAAAGATTCATCATGGACAAAGATAAACTGAGGACATGAACATGAAAACATAATGGCGGAGCGTTTTGTGGTCTTGGAAGGCAAAGCCCTGCCTGTTCAACTTGGTGGAAACAAGGCGATATGGAACTTGGTTTCTTAGAGTTTCCATTTTTAAAAAAGACACCAAAACTATATTACAACTGTGTTACTAAAAGATGAGTTTTAAGCCTGTTTCTGGACAGACCTTGCATGATGAGAGTACCAGTATCTTTTTGTGAGTCTGGATCCTAGTAAAATACGAGACGTTACTTGAAACCCCAAAGGAAAATTCTCTTTTCACTTCACAGGATCAAGTAAGGAACAAAGCTGTGCCTCCATCAAAGGGTTTGAACACTGGGCAGATGCAGATCTAGGACTTGAACTCAGACTGGTGTGCAACTAGACCACCAATCCCAAACCCCAAAGTGAGCTCACTTTGGGGTTTGTCTGAACGAGTTAAAGAACCCATGCATTGAAAGAAGGATAAAGCTGCAGAGAATAAAGTATAGATACAAAAAATGTAAAACAAGACAACAACTCCTTGACAACCCTGACCTGTTCTTCAACAGGAAAAGCAATATTTATGTTGGAGCCAGCCTTGTGTAAAACTGTTGATTTAGTAGTAGAGATGGTGGTGACAAATTGAACTGAGGCTGACTGTTGAGTCTGCTAACGCTGTATCAACTGAACCCCCCTGTCCTCCCTACCAGCTGTTACCGTACACTAATACAAATGACTCTGCTACAATGGACTCCTTGTTGAAGGGGTGGGCTTTCTCCCTGTTTCTCTGCAATGGATGTGGACTGCTTTCAATACTGTAACTTCGCAGAGTTTAGGTCATATGGGGTTCATATATGTCTGAAATGAATGCTGTTGGAATATATGGCGAGGTTCTTGAAAACGGGCAGATCTCGAAAGACTTTCAAGATCAAGAAAATCTTTGAAACATGCTGGATCGTGTTGGAAACAAGTCAGATTGCCACGCTCCATTGGAAAAGAACGTACTGTTTGGAGAGTGAGTCCAGGATTTCTCATACAGTGCTCATATCCTCAACAGTGGTTCAGCTCTCTGGTTTTTGGGAGGAGGAGTGAATGATTCTCAAAGTAGGCAGGGGATTTGACCTCTGTGGGCTGCGAGGCTATTGTGACCAGCTGTGTCGTCCTAGGGGGTCTCTTTGGAAACACTTGCTGTAACAGCTCTGGAAAAACCTTTAGTTGTGTGTGTGTGTCATTTAAGACCTTGGTATTTACCCCAAAGTATCCAGGGATGACCCCGAAACAGTAAATCCATCCCAATCCCAGAGTCAGTGATGAATTCTCTGCTAATACTCCTATAATAAAGAGTCCTTGTACAGGGAATACTTACTTCATTGCTTTTGGCTCATTGTGGCCAAAGCTCTACTGATGCACGGTCCTCACATCACTTCAACTCGAGCCAGATCTAAACAGTGTATGTCAGACCCAAATGTTTTCCCTCCATCCAGACCGTGTCTCCAAGATTAAGCTCTCTGGCGGATCTCGCATCTCTTAGAAACAAGTTTGTGCGCTGTAATCCTGCGGAGGAACAAGTCTAAGGCAGGACGAAGAGCATGTCAAACAGACAGTGGAGCGTGTCAACATTTGAAATTTGTTTTTCCCCTGGTTCATGGTCAGGGTCAGGTTGTGGCCTGTAACGACTTCCAGCTCTGGGGAATTTTAGCTCTGTCTTTCTCCTTCTGGGTTTTGAGTAGGTTTTGTAGTGGTATTGCTGTGTAATTTTGTCGGTTGTTCATTTTTCTTGCAGATCAGACCACATTCAGGACCGCCACCCAAGTCAAACAACCTTCAATTAGTGTGTTACCCAGCTATAATGTTTTAACTCAATACTTCTGAGAATTCAAATTATTCATGTAGGTTCTTAGACTTCCAACATTGTACTCTTCTCTGGAATGGTTAATTTACTCTTAATGGTCATCTCATTATTATGAAATTACTAACATGGAAACTACATAATTCTCTCTCTGCTTCCCGTTTCTTGTCTTGTCTTTTGGGAACATACCTGATATACTGGCCTTTTTCCCCTTCCAATAACCTCAGAAGGAAGAAAAATACCACACAATCATTCCCCTCATGATTTGGGCCATTTTGGCTGGTGAACCGCAATGGAGTTCAGTACAACAGAGCCGTGCATGAAGGCATTCGACCACAGACCCAAAGACAGCTTAGTTTGGAGGGAACAGACAGAGGGAAATATTGAGAGAGAGGGAGATACTGACACAAAATGTAGACAAAAGAGCAAAGAGATTTTTTTTCCCCTAACATGGAGGAAGGGAAGAAGTCAATGAGCTGGGTGGATTTTCTTTACCCTCCTCTCTGACTGGGCCATGCCTCAGTGCTTGTGGGTTATGAGCTGGGCAAAGCCATACTATGAGGAGGAATGAGGGAAGGAAGGAGCAGAACAGAGCAAGGCGACAATGGAGAGACTGAAAATATTTTTTTTTTCGACTTTTTGGTTTGCTCTAACAGGGAGGATTTCACAAACACACATATCCGTAGAATCAGAGTCAATACTGTATATACAGTGTGTACAGTATGCTTAACACCACACCATCCATACACAATGTATTATACAACATAATGTATTGAGCCATGACACATTACAAACAATGATACAGTGGTAAATAAAAATCCTAGATGGTCTAGATGATGATTATTATAAGGCACTCACTATTATAACAACCACCAATATAAAAAATATTTTTAAAGAAGCATTTATTTATGTTTTTGATTCCCTCAGTAGACCATAGTTTAGACATCAGTTTGATGATGACAGCTACATTGCATGACGTGTCGTAAAGATTTATACTTGGGTAACCTCCATCAAATGCAAAGCAGGTTTATGTGGGTTTACCCTCCACTCCATCCCTGCATATACTATGAATGAGCAATATGTACACGCTTGCAAAAGAGCGTGGAAGTTTGATGAACTGAAAAGAGATGGGAAAAGACTGCAGTACAACCGAGGAAAAGGAGGTCTGAAGTGTCAGGCTGAATGGATCTGACACCTCGTCTCATGCTTGTCTCACATCGGCGCACATTTCTCTTTCTACCGCGTCATACCGATTGATGAAGAAAGGTTCGAGCCAAATGCATATTTTACATGTCATCCAGCAAGGGATTACGATATTTCATAACAGCTACGTAATCATGCCAATTCATAACCATGTCAAGGCTTTGTCTGTAGATGAAGGGCATGGTGATTAGAGCAAATAGACACACTGCTGATTTCATTGGCCTGGCAGTGCTGATATGTTGTGTTTTAACTTGCACAACTTAGGCTGCAAATCCAATATGGTGCAAATAAGGGTGATCTTGTTACTGAGCTAATACTCTCTCTTCCTGTGTTTCTCTATTCCAGGATCCTAGCTACTGGGTCCAGGTCCACAGGCTGGAACACGGAGATGGAGGCATCCTGGACCTGGATGACGTGCTGTGTGATGTGGCGGATGACAAAGACAGGGTGAGTCACAATGTGTGTGCCATGGATGTAAGAGAGAGAGTGTGATGGTGAGGGAGTGTGATGTGTGTAAGGGAGAGAGGTAAAGAACGAAAATCATGTTGAGAGTGTCTTTGCTCCAGTTTATTTCTGCTTAAATGGGCTTTTGGCAAACACGAGGAAGCCAACGCCCAGGTTTTGAGAACTTGTCCTGAGACTTCTCCTCAAGCTTTGCATATTGTTCTTCCAGCCCGTGTTGTTTGTCAGGGCATGATCGTGATAAACTCCTGTTGTTTGAATGCTTCACGCAGGTTTAGATAGAACAATGGTTTCGTATCGTACTCCATCCTACATTTCTCCTACATTCTTTGGGTTTGACTTGTGGAAAAAGAGGTGTTTAGTGTCTTGATCCAGTACAAATAGCTGTAGGTGGACATACATTAGTTGCTATGGCGATCAAATTTGGCATAGTTGCGTAACAGGACCGCTTGCCACTGCCATTGCCCTCCTGCACAAAACGGTTTTGATAGTGGGTGAACTCTGGCACTCTGGTACTTTGGCATAAGGATCTGGAGCTAGAACAAAGGGTTCTGCTGACATGTGCTTTTCATTTCACCTGTCTGCTTTACTGTTTTACTGTCATACTATTACTAAGACATTATAGAACAGTAAACTACTGGACAGTGCTGTGTTGTTTCTTTAATCATTGCAGCCTGCTGGCATTTCATAGTTGCGGGAGGTTGCAGGAGTAATGACGCATGGCCCCTTGTATTACATTCTAAGCTGCTTTGATGTGTGTGCAGGTGTGTGTGTGTGTGTGTGTGTGTGTGTGCTCTTATATTTGCAAGTGTGAGTAAAAAATTTTGTGAGTAAAATGTGTGTCACAGGCAGCGCAATATCCCACTATCAACCCTACCCCCAGACTAACTGTAAATGATTACCCACAATCCTCCTGCGTCCTTCCTGTGGGAACAATGCTGTAAGAGAAACTACACCTGAGTCACTAGCTTTCTGACTTTAATGTTGGACCACTTGGTGTGCTGTAAGTGGCTGTGTTGGCAAGACATGATGTGAAATGATTTCAGTGTTTTATCATAATCATGATCACAGCAGGTTCTGCTTAATTGTGTTGGTTAAAATTGACTTCCTCAGAATTGTTGCTTGCAGGGTAATGGAAGAGGAAAGACATTGCTTTAAGGAATAACTGAGTTATGAGATTGTCCCACTGGGTTTGACCTACAAAATCATCCATAGGTCCCTGGTAGATCCCTGCCTCCAGTGCGCCATGCTAAAACTTTAACATACGCTTTGTAACTTGATAATCGGCCAGTAATATTTCCCAGAAACGATTAAATAAAAACTTGTAGCTGCTGTACAGCTAAATAATAAGTCTGGCAGTTATTTCAAAAAGATTGGTAAAATTCATACAAAATATGATATAAAAAATATAGCATTTTGAACCACCAGTGGCAACTTTACCTGTTTCCACACAAGGTAAAGATAATCGATGATGAGATACTGTGTATGGCTACAATTCACTGTGCATTAGATGAATATGTAGTTGCTCACCTATGCAGGCCATATAATAAAAACATTTGCAATGCTTTATTGCTAAAATGTCCAGCTTTTTACTTTGAATAATGTCAGTAATCATACATGCTAAAATGTTAGCATGGAACACCAGTGTGATCAATCTACCACAGACACATAAATTACTTGTGTTGCAGTGCTGTCATCACTTAACAGGTAACTTGACCAGCGGGCCAATCTCCCAAAAACTGTTATTGCTTTAACTGATGATGAAATATGTAGGTTTGGTTTGCAGGTGTTATCTGTGATTCCTATCTTACGTTTCTGCTGGATTCCCTCAGGATATCTGGTGTCTGGGAACCTGTGCCATGTTATGAAATGGTAGTATCCTTCACAGGAACAGTGTGTGCTCTGTGCTGCTTTCTCAGGTTGAATGATTAATACATTTGTCTGATGTATCAGGTTCTTGCAGTGCAATGGTCTGTCAGTTTATGTCAACAATTGGTCTGTCTTACTGAGAAATTAAGATGGATATGCGCATAATGGTTTTGTGTGTGCAGCCTAAGAAGCCATAATGATATGCTCTTGGTGCCATGGTTACATATCAGGTGGGATCAGTAGTGGGAGCAGCTGTTTTGCACCTGCTGTCTGAAACACTCCTCACAACCTCATCATTTATTTCCCCCTTCCTTTTGCCATTTTGCTCCCCTCCTCCTCTCTACTCTCCTTTCCAACAAACAAACTTTGCTAGTCATTGCAAAACAATGAAAAACTAGTCAGCAAATATGTATTCGTAATCTTTAGTCATCAAATCATCCTCACTGTAGCTGTGAGCACTTGCTCCCCCTGGTGGTCATCAGGGCTCATTACATTTGTCGTGCACTTAAACATAACAGATTATCACTGATTCACAAATTGATATGTATGATGATGACAGATAATGTTGCTTAATAAGCATTTTTTTGTTCCAAATGCAAATTTCTCCATAATATACCTATAATATTCCTATTGGGGGTTACAGTGTGTCTGTGGTACTAAATGGTTTTACAGGAACCTTATTGTATTTTATTGTATTTTTAGAACACTATTATTGTCTTTAAATATTCCTTAAGGGACCTATAGTACTTACAACAATGTTCCTATATGATATTATATGTAGTTGATATTTTTCTGTGATACTTGTGTAGCTGTACAGTGTCCTTCTACGGGTTATTTTTAAGTTATATAGGATGTGTGCTAGACTGTGTCACACCCCTAACAAAGGTCAGTGTATATACATTTCAGGGCTAGATAGCCAGTGCGCCCACAAAGTAAACAATGATGCAATAGTCATGAGATTGACATACACAGTTGCGTCTGGTGACAGTTGCTATATATGACCTAGTATAGGCAGCATAGTTCAAATGTAAGTGGGTTGGGAATGATTTAAGGGCAGAGTTAACTTTACACCAGTGGTACAGCCCTAAGCTCTCTCTCTCTCTCTGTGTGTGTATGTGTGTGTGTGTGTGTGTGTGTATACATATGCTTTTATCTGTGTGTGGGTGTTTGCTTCCTTGTGTGTATGTGCATAGTTGTGGTAGTTAATCCAGTCTGTCCAGTTCCCTCTATCAGCCACTACTTGCCTCTGTGTTTTCATCTCATGTTGTCTGCTAACACACCAGACCCACAGCTGCCAGTTGAACACAATCCCGCTCTCACTGCTTTGAATGTGCTGTGTTGAGAAAGGGAAACTGGACATGTGGAGTCCGCCTGCTGTTTCGACTGTATGAGCCTGCTGGTTTGATACTGGCCTGTTGCCTTTTGGAGCTGCACATTCTTGCACATTGTTGTTTAAAGTGGGACTTTTTTGCAAGGTTGCCCTCGCAAAGTATATTTTTCATCTCAATGGGACTAAATTTAAAACACTTTATGAAGCACTTACTCAGACATGAACAGGCACGTGTTGTGTTTGGAGTCAGATTTTAAAAGAGGCTGCTGTCTTTTTATTTAGTTTTATGTAATTAGACAAGCCGTTTTGTGTATGTGTTTCAATTGTTCAGCTGACTACTGTATAAGTATATTTTACATCCCCTTGTGATTTGATTGTAGGTGTATTTTCTCCAGCGCTCAGTCAGCGCTGCAGAAATTGCCCGTCATGTAACACGAGCCACGGCATTTTTGTTGTGAACTCTGCACAGCGCGGCAACGCCGACACAAGTGTGGCACATTTATTCACTTTGTCGTTGCTTCTTTCCCATCCGCTCAGCTTGCCAAACCTGCCCTCTCCTCTGTGGAAAAGCTTTGACCCCGACGTGATTTGAACACGCAACCTTCTGATCTGGAGTCAGACGCGCTACCGTTGCGCCACGAGGTCCTGCCATCTGTGCGGTTTCTGGTGACCTAAGTTGACATCAGCTCCACCTCGTGGAAATGTCTCAGCTCCTCTCCTTTCCTCTCCCTCTCTCCTGCCTGCTCCCTTTAGAAACACTGTGCCAGCCATATTCCCTTCAGGCTGGGCTCTAAAACAGGGCACACACACTCCAGCTATAGGTCAACAGCATAGATACTGGATTAATTCTTTCTGAGTAGAACCTGGTTGATGCAATACATTTTCAATTGCTTTGAGTTACTCTTGTTTTAATATAAGCTTTACAATATATTACTACTCATGCACTTTTCACTGTCACTCTGTTCAGCTTTTTCTATACTATATTATGATATGTATAATTAATTTATTTTGGAAAAAATCTGTGTCAGAGTAAAAAGTTAGGCAAACTCTATCCCACATCTAAGGAAAAGTGGGTGAACTGAGTTTTGGTGAGTTCCCTGTATTTCTACTACATCCCAGATAGTGACATTATGGTGCAATATGATACATGTAATGTCATTATTATGACATGAGGGGTTGATGGGGCAAAAGGCAACAGTCAGCCGATCAGCACAGGAGTTAATGTAGAAATAATCACTGTCATTGTGCAAGTTGTCGTCACACACTTCCAACAATGAAGATTTCTGTCCGTTGGGAGTGCACGGCCTTCCAAGCCGTAAGATAATAGGTGTGTGTGTGTGTGTGTGTGTCTGTGTGTGTGTGAAACCTGGCTCAGGTTCAGCAGTGTGTCAGAGTATATCCGTATGATTCATATGTGATCACAGAGCTGCATGCTAGAGCCTGGCAGATTCTGCTTCACAGACCAGCACACTGAAGACTCTGCCAACATTTCACCTGCTTCATTTGAGTAGTAGACCAGGATTTTGGGGGGTTTTGATTCCACAAAAAGCCCAGTTGTTGCATTAGTTTTGGTTCTAGTGTGACTTGCAGTGCTGAAGTTAAAGCCTTTGATGATTAAAACACTATCTCTACACACACTAATGATGGTTTGCTGGTGTCCACTTTGCTCCAGCAGCAGTGATCGTGTCCTTGCTTAATGAAGCTCTCCTGCCTGACCACAGATACTTACAACTGCCTCCAAACACTACAATAAAATTGGATTTTTAAATGACATGCTACAGGTGAATATGCTAGCAATTAAAGGGTGAATTGTGGTTTGTTGAAGTGGGGTTGTATGAGGTACTTATCCATAGTCAACGTCTTACCTGCAGTAGATGCCAGTCGGCGCACAGCCTTTAACAACCAGAGCAGCAGCCACTCTACTATAAACACTATGGCTCAATATCAAGGAATCTTTGGCTGCACCTAGTAGACAGTGAGTGATGATGTCACATCTTGACATCTTGCTCTAGCTACTGTAGTAGTGACAGTTGATGTGGTGGAAAAACTAGAGAGGAAAATCTAGGAAGGCAATATTTATCTTTTGCACCCTCTGTACAGTCATTTGGCTTCAGCACACTTGGATTATGGTGTCTGGAGTAATTTTATGGTTCTTTTGTCCTTTTTCGAACTCCAAAAATGCAGTATCCATTCATTCCAGTTGTTTTGGAGAAGGTTGGAATAAAGCTGTGTCAGCTAGCTCACTGTGTGTTATATTGGCCGAAAAACTTCACCAGTGCTTGCAACTTTTGTACAAAATTACAAAAAATGTTATTTATTTCTTCAAGAATTGGTGAAACACCTTAAAAATCATTTTTCCCTGGCCAGTGAAAGTTGTTTTCTTTTAAACTGTTCTTCTGTTTGAAACAAAACAAAATGGAACACCAGCTAATTTTAACATATAATTTAACAAAGAAATGATTATTAGGTATTTATTATATTGAATATACATATCAATGTTTGTTCTATGTGCATTTATGCCCCAAAGGGTTTCATTTTAGGCTAACGCTATTATTTTAAGATAAAAAATAATAATGCTGATGGGGCTTCAATAAAACTTTAACTGCATGAAAGTGTTACAGTGGAACAAAAAGACATGAGACATCACTGGATTTGAGTTTTCACTCATTTATTATCAATTATACATTTAACATTAATTATACATTCATATTCAAGTTTATTTAGAGCCCCAACTGTTTACAGTCTGAGAGGGCTTTACAGGCCCACAACAAAAACAGGACGACACCTCCTGGCTTAAACCCTCATAGCGGCCAATTAAAAAACTCCCCAAAAAAACCCAAAAGTAAAAGGGAAAAAAAAGGGAAGAAATCTTGAGGACCACAGGTGCCGACCAAGTGAGCAAAATGTCAGCCAATTAGACCAAAATCAACCCAATTATCAGATTAAAGTAGCCAGTTAGACCAAAATCGACCCAATTATCAGATTAAAGTAGCCAATTAGACCAAAATCAACCCAATTATCAGATTAAAGTAGCCAATTAGACAAGAACAACTTAACAAATCAGCACCAAAAACAGTCAAATACAACAATTTAAAACAGTTTTACAGGTCATTCAATGTAATTAACTAACTGCAAAATGTCTAATTCAAGAGAAAAAAAAGTCCAGTACAAAAAAAACCAAAAAAAAACATTACCTCTAGTTGGCGGTCCTACCGTCTTCCTCGCTGTCACTGATGACGATGATGGTGGGACTGGTGGCGACTCTGGGCCTCTTGCTGGGTTCACCGCTGACGTCCTGCTGGTCCTCCTCTTGGTCCTCCCTGCTCCTCTTTGGTCCGACTGCTGCCCGTTCAGAGGTGGTGCTGCTGCTGGGCCCAGGGGAACTCCTCCTCCTCCAAACTGGTCCCCAGGAGTCCATGGAGTCGGGATCCGACTCTAGAGGGGCCAGCTCGTCGTCCTCATCTTCATCGTCAGCGTCGTACGTGGGGTCCGGTCCAGCTGCGGTCCTGCAAGAGAAAGACACATCTACCTCTACGTCCAGCACGTTGATGTCGTCCTCGTCCTCGCTGTCGTCGTCCTCCTCGTCATCCTCCTCCTCCTCCTCCTCGTCCTCCTCCTCCTCCTCCCCG
>OMKZ01052884.1:0-17994 GCA_900302535.1 Neoniphon sammara
CCCCCCTCTCACACACACACACACACACACACACAACTGCTCCATCACCCCTGAAATCTCAACACTACCCACCCATCCACTCTCCTGTCCTACCTGTTTAACAACCTTCCAGTTGAATCTTCCTGTAGTACAGTGGTTGTTTGTTTTTGGACTTAGGGGATGAAGACAGAGTCCATAACTCCATTGCCAAAGCATAAAGTACAGACAGCTGACAAATTAAAGGAAAAAATGACATAAAGTGTCTTAGTAAGGTGTTTGGCCACCATGAGTGACCAGAACAGCTTCAATGACGTTGGCATAGATTCTACAAGTCTCTGGAACTCTGCTGTAGTGCTCTAATAACAATCCTCCATGATATTTTCACACAGATAAAAGGCTGTGGACACAAGGGCAGACCTGTCCTGTCAGCCTCCACTGTCACAATGGGAAAGTTGAAAAGAACTTGTCACAAGTAACCTGATACAAGACAAAACAGGCAGCCTTTACAAGCCAGATGTATCTTAAATGATTGTCCATTGTGATCTTATGCTGAATGTCTATACCTACAATATGCTGCTTTTACCACCATCTGAACAGGGATGTCACTAAAAGCAGTGACTGTCCTTACATGCACTCCCATTTCTCAGGTTGCAATTAGGCAGGCTGGATGGCCTCAGAGAAACCAAACTATTCTGGCTAACATTACAGGCTGACCAGGGGAAAAAGACCATGACCATCACTACCAGGCTGGCTCCAATGACAGTTATTGCTCAGGTTGTATGATCCCTGCTGTGAGTAGTACTCCATTATCTCACCTAACTACACAAACAGTTACAGAAGTTCAGCAACTAACCACTTTTATGAGCTTACTTTTAGAAGTTATGCTGATTTCTTTTGGTCAAATTATTTTGAATGTTTCAGTTCTGAGCACCAGACCCCTTCCATTTTTTTGTCTGCAATCAGCACAATGGAAGCTAAAGGCTTAGGATCTTCAAAGGGTCTGACTTTGGGGGAAAGATGATGGAACTGAGTGATTACAGCCGCAACCTGTAGAAGCACGTCCACCTGCACCTGTGTAACAGCATGGAGGGCTACGGGATCCTCCAAGAGCACCCCAGCTGCAGAAGGAGACAAGTACCCCCTGCACCCCAAGGAATACACCAAGCACAGGAAGCATGAACTCCACCACTGGCCCAATAAATCCACTTTCTGGTTTTATACAGCTAGGTTACTCTCACAGCATTTTACACAGAGTTAAGTTAGTCTTAGCACAGGGAGTTAGAAACAGAGTTAGTCTTAACACGGGGTCAGAATCAAGGAATTAAACATTAGACTGCAGGAGATTTAGGCTGCTGAAAATGGTTTGGCTTTCTGGTTAAGACTGGCCTAGAAAGGAGTCAAGATGGCTGGATTTGCATTAGTCAAATACAAGTTCAACAAAAAATACCTCCAATCATTAAAAGTTTAGTAGACCAGTTAACAATTGTAATGTAGAACAAACCCTTAATAAGATGCATTACTAATACAGAAAATGCAACTTCAAAAGAAGCAATAATGATAAGTGTAATTTATAACAGAAGACAAAGTATCTTGTTATGTTAGTGTGGCGTATTTTCAGTAGAATACAAAGCCTGAAAGAGTTCATGTTTGATGTATAGAACAATTAAATATTGATGTTGTCAACAAAAACTGACAAAAAAATTCAGTTAGCTTAATTAAAGTCTTAAATTAACAAGATTAGCTTATACTAAATAAATACTAAATAAATTTGTAAACCAAGAGTATATGATAGTTTATTCAGACAAAATTATTTGACAAATACAACAAAGAACCGTGAGTTAAGAACTGTACAAGCATATTTATTCAAATCATCTGTGCAAAAAGGGAGGACTCAGGACAGCAAAATAAATCTGAAGTGAGAATCTGCACCAACATTTAAATTACAAAACGACCAAAGGGGACTTTGTAAGTAGAAAAATAATAACTTAGAAAATCATACCTCAGGCAATGATTTCTTTTTCTGTCAATATAAAAATCACATGATGGAGGGAAGATTAACCGTGTGTCTGTGTGTACTTAATGTTTCAGCCTATCACACCATAGTAGGTAACTGACTGTTGCCAATATACCATGTCATAATGACATTATGGTGCAAGAACATTTTTTTCTTTTTCCATAGTATAGTCCATTCTCACCAACCATGAACACCCCATAATTACTGTCAAAGACACTGATGGATATCTGCAAAATATCCAAGGGATCTGAATTGTTTGACAAATGCAGTTTCACACATTTGTACACAGGTCCAGTAAAGCAGGAGCTCAGTTTTCCTGTTCTGAATGCGAGTTTCCTGCAGCAATATCATGCAGATTCACACACATGATAGAACTGCAGATTAATCTTGAAGCACTACTGACAGAAACAAACCTTTGGATAATCTCTATGTTGACATCGATAATGATGACTCTGGTTGGGGACCTAGCTGAGGTTCCTCTGGGGGACAGGGAGGTTTTCATGGAGGTATTTCATGCTGCCTTGATCAGAGAATTCAGCCACGGTGTGCCCCTCCCCTCGAAGTACCCACTTGGTGGTCAGGAGCCCTTCCAAACCCACCGGGCCTCTGGCGTGGATTCGTGCTGTACTGATACCAACCTCAGCTCCTGCAAAATAAATATCCAAAAATACCAAAAAATGAGCCTCCCACTTTACTTTCAAGAAAGTTTAGTGCCCCATCTTCAGGTTAAATCCAAGTACAACAGAAAACATATTCTTATACTCTGCTTTTACAGTATGAAGAAGTACAACCATGTTTGTTTCCATGCATACCTAAGCCAAAGCGGTAGCCATCGGCAAAGCGAGAGCTGGCGTTCCAGAACACGCAGGCACTGTCCAGCTGCTGCAGAAACTGTTCAGCAGTCTCTTCTGTGGGAACCAGACAATGAACTCATTAAATATATTACTTAGATAAAACGATTTCATGAAAATACTCAGTATTTGTAGTTGACACTGTGAAGGATTTCCTTACCATTTTCTGTAACGATGACGTCAGTGTGAGAGCTGCCGTATTTGTGGATGTGGTCCACAGCATCCTGCATGCTGTCCACCACCTCGATGCAGCACTCCAGGTCCCCATACTCTGTCCTGAGAGACTTCACCTCAGACGGGCTGAAGGTCAAATATGACGCAAACCTAGGGCCAGCGTGGATTTTCACCTGTGGAAACACCATGGTAAGATTTTGGGAAACAGAATGATAATGAAGTAATAATCATACAAAAATGGCTCTTTATTGACATACACACAAAAGATCAAAACTACACTATTGCAAAGATGAAAACCTCTCTCCACCACGGTTCTGTCACCGATAAAATGTCAGCCTGCAGCTGGCCCTGTCTGATGCTCAAATCTTCATTAAAATGTAAAAACCACTGAACCAGCTACTTTCAGTTTGTGCATAACACGTGTGACCATGAAATAACTATGGGTCTTACCTCTTCTGTTCTCAGCATGTCTATGATCTGGTCAAAAATAGGAGTTCTCAGCAAATCTCTGTGAATAAGGAGGGTCTCCATAGCGTTGCAGGCCGCAGGGTAGTCACACTTGGAATCTTTGACTTGAGTAAAACATAAAATGAAATCACCCATTAATGAACAGTGCTAACTTGCTCAAGTATTACACCAGGACACAATGTGGTGGGCACAGAACCAACACCAAAACCACCCATCTACCACTGTTAAAAAACTTACAAGAAACCACATACCAATTTCGACAGCTTTGTCTATGCTGGCCTCACTGTCTATGTAGACGTGACAGACGCCTTCGCTGTGGCCCAACACTGGAATACCCTTAGCTGCCTTCTGGATGTTCCGGACCAGCTGGGATGAGCCCCTTGGGATGATCAGGTCAATCATCTTGTCTAGTCTGCACAGATCCTCAACTTCTTCACGTGTGCTCACCTACATAGCATGCCAAAGGTAAGCATATTACAAAAGCATGGAATAAATATTGTAAACAATGCAAAATGCTTATGTAACTGATACATTTAGCTAATGCAGTGTTTTCAGTCTCACCAGCTGAATGGCATCCTTCACCCCATGAATAGAGAGGGCTTCCTGGGTCAGCTGGTGTAGAATTTTATTGGTGTTGGCAGCTTCTTTACCTCCCTTCAGTAGCAAAGCATTTCCACTGGCAATAGCCAAAGCTGACACCTGTAATCCAAAAGAAAAAAACATCTTTATCACATACCAACTAGAACATAGTAAATACATCAAAAAATTCTTGAATACCTTCAATTTCAGATCCAACTTTCTATAACCCCCAAGTATGTAACAATCAAGTCAAGTCAATTTTATTTACATAGCACCAAAACATAACAGAAGTTATCTCAGGGCAGTTTTCATATTGAGCAGGTCTAAACCTTACTCCTTACAATATTATTTACAGAGACCCAACATTCCCCCATGAGCAAGCACTTGGCAACAGTGGCGAGGACAAACGCCCCTTTAATGGGAAGGAACCTGTGGAGATTGTGCCATGTTTCACTGTGCCATGTAATGGAGATCAAGGCCACAGGTTGACCATTAAGACTGACTGACCTGTGGGAGACAGTCAGGCCGGGACTCAAAGATGACCAGCAGGACACCGATGGGGACAGTGATCTGTTCCAGCTCCAGGTTGTTGGCCACCCTGGTCCTCCTCAGCACCTGGCCCACACTGTCCCTGGAGGACACAGCAATCTGACGCAGGCCGATGGCCAGGCTGTTCAGTTTGGATGTGGACAGACTGAGGCGGTTGAGCAAAGGCAGGGAGAGACGACCTGTGAAGAATAACAATATGATGACAATGTAATATTTATAATGTGATGTTTAATTTATTTTATTGAGCCCTACAGGGACATCCTCTTTTAGACTGCCCCCTTAAGGCTGGTTTATACTTCATAAGACAAAATGTTGTTCGACAACATCTGATAGTTCTGGGCATTTCTACTCAATATTATGGTAGCATGCAATGTCTAATGTGGTATTTGTCCAGCGCAACAGCTATACAGACGGCCTCAGCTATCAACCCAAGAGTTAAAACTCCAATCCACAATGTGTGTGACGCTCCAGCTGCCACAAAATGACTGAGTCAACGTGGTCCCCATTCACTTGAAACTTAATGTAGTTCAGTCCTCAGAGTTTGCATCTGCTGATGTGGACATAAGGACACGGACATGGACTCAACTACAGATTAGTTTGCTTATCTGTGGCAAGGTAGAATACTCCGTGCTCCAAGGCTGGTCAGTTTTCAGGGTCCACATTCAAAACTACGCTAAAATAACAGAAAATCTGTTGTACAACATTTGTCTTACAAGATATAAATTAGCCGGGGAGAGAACAGCACCCCTGGAGCTGGTAGGGATTTAGTCTGTTGCTCCAAGACATTTAACCAGGACAAATGTAAATGCTAAACCCAGTTGAGAAACAGGAGCTTGAACCCAGTTTAAGGGCAGTCTCTCTGCTGACTATGCCAGGCTGCACAACACATAGGACATAATTACTATAGCCAGGCACTGCTTACAAACTTAGTTCTATGCATCTATAAATAGCTTTTTACTGACAGCATGGTTTATGCACACCTGACCTCAGAAAACAGCCAGCTGATGCTGAAAACCTCATGCTCCAGGCCTCCTACGTAAGCCTGTTTCCTGAAGATGGAATTTACAACCCACAGCCAAAACAAAACTGATAATAATGTCATCGACAGCCCAGAAGTTTCTGCTTTTAAGTGATAACCACCCATTCCCTGCAGCTTAAACTGTGGATGAAGGTAATGTCTTCTCTGTGCCTCTGTACCTGATGCAGTTGCCAGCTCCATGTCTCTTCTGTTGGCACTGAGAATCTCTTCCTTCTTCTCTGTAAGCAGGTCAGCAAGACGGCAAATTATCTCCCCCCTCTGGAAAAAATACAGGTATTAATATAATTCATGAAGAGCTATATTAAGAGTAATTAACCTAGAGGTGACAATAAAGCGTCTCGTGTAGGTTTTCTCGTAATATATCAGTGTCAGTGGAACTGAAATTACATCCATTTGCGCAATATGTTGGTGAGTACCTTTCTATCAGGATATTTTATTACTTTCTGTTACGTAATTCTATCACAGTCAAGCCTGAAAATTTGCAATTTGTCACAATGGCAGCATGAAGGAGAACAATAATGACAGCAGTTTCGTTGCTGCAGTTCAATGCATCATCTCCACTAATTTCACAGCAACATGCTAACAAGAAAATCCTCTTCATATCCAGTAGCAACTTTAAATATTACTTCAGTTTGTAAAACTATGATCAAAGATTGAGGAACTCACCTCCTCAGGAAGCAGGGAGGCCAGCACCCGGCCGCCTTGCCGTGCCATCTCTGTCTGCTGCTCCACAGTGGGACCTGGTGATGTTAACACAGCCCAAAAAAATCTAATGTGTGCCTCTCAAATACCTCAATTTTAAAACAAGTGAGTAACATTTTCTCTCTGGATGATTTCAGTGATTCACCTGCAGGTTTCACTTCAGAGAAGAAGGTGCCAACTTTCTTCCCCTCCACAATGTCAGTGATGACGTGACCTGTGACCTTGGGATGTGTGCCATTAGCAATGACAACAGAGGTGCCGCCCTGTAGTGCCCAGAGGGCTGCTTTAACCTGTTGAAGAAAACATGATTGAGGAAGCTGAACTTCTGAAATCATTCAACACACAGGAGTAGGATAAAGTATTTTCTGTCATACTGACCTTGGCTTCCATGCCACCAATGCCCACTCTAGACTTAGTGCCATATGTGATGGACTGCTGGTCTCCAGGGTAGAATATATCAATAAGCTTGGCATCATCTGTTCCTGGGGGACTGTCATACAATCCTGTGAAATAGAATTTTTTTTTGTATTAATGCAGGACAGTCACACTGATATTGACATCTTTTATTCAAGCAAACCCTGGAAAACATAAGATGACTGAATAAAATAAAACAAATACAGTGTCTCCATATGAGAACTGAAAAACAGAGGCAAAAGATCTCGGAAGCAATCAACACAAATAAACTGAATTAATGGCAGTGCTTACTATTTCTACATGTGAAGAAAAAATCAGATCAGATAAAGGATGAATTTCTGTACCTTCAACATCAGACAGGGCAATTAGGAGGTCTGCTTTCATTTCAACAGCAAGCCGTGCAGCCAAGCTGTCATTATCCTTGATGCTTATTACCTGAAATACAACAGTAAATTTCATTAAGCCAATTGGAAAACCACTGTATCTCACAAACACTGTACAATAACAGGTAATAATAAGAAATCACACAATGGAGGCTCTGACTGCTACTGTACTGATGACTCCATTTAATCAAAACACCAACAAAGTGCCCAAAAAAAACCCTTCCAAAAGGAGATAACAGGCAGGTTCGTGCATAATGAAATGCCAGGAATCAGCCAATTATCTCTGAAAGCAAGAAGAACATACTTGTTAAGGTGCATGAGCTATGTTAGCAATAAAGCAGTGAAAGAAACTTAAAACCATGTGTCCAAGAAGTGAAATGTTAGTGAGGGTGGAGAAATGAGTGAAAAGCAACATACGTTCACTTATGCATGCCGCATGTAAGCCACCATCACAACTCTGGACCACACTTAGCATTCCCACCATGCCCTTCACACAGTACCCACATTTACCCCCTGCAGATCACTGTTGGGAACAGGGGGTGGCACTACAGCATCATTGGTGTTGATGATAGGAACTATGTTCATCCGCAACAGTTCATGCAGTGTGCTGTTCAGGTTGCGCCGCTTCTGCTCATCATGAAAATCCAGGTTGGTCACCAGGATCTACAGTATTGGACAGACATGGAAAAAACAATGACGGAAATAAATCCAAATAATTTGCTGTTACCATCCTATGCTGATGAAATACGCTGAGGCTGTAGCTGATGACATTATTCTAGGTTACACAGGCAAAAATGAGAAGTGTGAATCAGCGCAGATATTCTGCACAGCTGCACAATGTGATAACTCGGGTGGATTTTTCTCTGTCCAGTACATACTTGTGCAGTGCAGGTGCTGTACTGGGTGAACATAGCTTCATACAATGCCATCAGACCACTCTGTCCTGCAGCTGCACACGCCCGTGCCTCCAAGACTGGAACTGACTGGAACACAGACAGAATTCACTAAATTAAACAAGGGTACAAACACATGATCCAATGAATAATCATCTAATATTCCAATGTCAAACAGCAGGGTTTACACAGCAAGTTTACATAGTTAAAAGAGTGGATGTCTAATAAAGGTTTGAGAGCTACAGTACTGATGTGCAGTGTCTTTATTTACCATATCTTTGAGCTGGTTCTGCCCAGAATGCAAGGCTTGTCTGACACTTTGAGACAGCAGTATCTCATGTCTCAGTCTCTGCTTCCCAAATGCCACAGCACCACTAGTGACAATCATCATCTCCCTGCCTTGGTTCTGCAGCACTGCCACCTGAGATGGTACAACAAACACACAATAACATTCAAGTCCTTCTTGCCCAGTCAAGATCAGTCCTCAGACTTTGTACTGCAGGTAAGAGTAGACTGATAGAGTTGTGCTCAAATCCTCCTTGAGCCCATTTCATTTTCACACCTAAATTGCAATAATCAGAGCACTTCCATGTTTATCTGTATTTATAACAGCAATGTGACGTCACCTGTTCCACTATTGAGGCAAGTCGTCCCAAAGCCAGACCACACTCATCTCCCCGTGTCACCACAGCACTCCCCAACTTCACAACAATGCGTTTGGCCTGCTTTAACTCACTGCGGTGTGCAAAGGACTTCCCATGGGGACGGGGAAGAGAAACTGTAAAGAATAAAGATGTCACATTTTTTACAGATCATTACAATGCGCTGATTATCCTTCTTCCTTAATGCAGGTCAGATATATTCAGACTAGGGTGTCAGCTAGGGTGGCATAGAATATTGGCTGCTTACTTACACTTGTTCTGTGAAAATGCTCTGATGAAGAGTGGGCAGACATTTGATTGCCGGGTCTTGGGTGGAAGGCAGGAACACAGGGCCAGCCTTGCAAACATGGCACTGAGATCTGAGAGCTGTTGAGTTAACACACACACACACACACACACACACACACACAACCACAGTGCAAAGTTACTCAAATGATCAACAATTCTGCCTCCCCTGAGAAATCAGCAGCTTGTTGATATGCTAATCTGTATATTAATGCTTGATTACTACCTACATCTTTGCTTACCAAAAATAGAGATGAGATAATGATGTCAGGGAGGCTGTGCTACCATGACAAAACATTTTAGACATTTCTGACTGTCTGGAAAGCTCATGACCAAGCGCCTTGATGTTACCATCAGTGTGTTGATGAACTTGAAGCACCAAGTCAGATAAGATGATGGATACTGTTGCCAGTAACTGTTATGCTAGTTGCCAGTAAATGTAACTGTTACACACTAACTAAACTGTTACACACTAACTTAACACTTCTAAACTCAAAACACCCATAGATATAGCTAGCTATGCAGCTAATTGGGCTAACAGTGCACATGGCTACTAACGTAGAGCTCTGTCATACTGTCCGTTGAACCGGTAGCTAGTTAGCTCGCTAACAGTAGCTAGCATTAGCTATTGTGACCTACCTCGCTTAAAGACATTTTTTATATAAAATGAGGAGAATAAACGTCTTGTAAGAAGACTATCTTACCGAGCAATAAGATGACCAACACGTCCCACCACTACACTTGTCTGTGCACTGCCAATGACAGACACGTCGTCAGTTGACTGGGCTGGCGGTGCTTTGCCTGCCACATCCACAAGTACGTTAGCTGTGGCGATTGAGCCATTCACCAACAGTATCTACGCATGATTTCTGTGTACATGTGAGGTGGGAAACTGGGCTTGCGTAAATGTCGAACAAAGTATTTACGCACGAAAAGCTAGTATTTTGGGGCGGGCACTGTAGTACTATGTATGACAAGACCCACAGATGTTAGAGAAGGGTGATGCAACTTAAGGCTACCCGTCCTTTAATGTGTGAAACACTGTTCACCTGCAATACAGTTTCATACATGATAATGCATCATTAAGTTAGAATGAGTTAATTCAGTTTGGTGGAAATTTAACAACTGAAATACATAAACATTACAAAACAGGTCAAAATGTGTTTTTGTTTTGATTTATTAGTTTTTATGTGTCTTCATGCAAGTCTATTGTTTGAAATAGTTCAGAGGAAGATGGCAACTCATCTTTAGTAATATGATACTCAGGCACATGAGCTGTGTGTGCATGCCAAAAGAGGTCTATGAAACATTCATGAGCAGGAAGGCCAGGGGCACAGTGCAGACTGAGGCACCATAGCAGGTTCAAACAGAGCTATGGGGACTGTTGAGGATACTTTGAAGTGTCCAGTGTGCCAGGATCTCTTCACAGACCCTGTGACACTCCCCTGTGGACACAATTTCTGCCTCAGCTGCATCCGGGTTGTCTGGGATGCAGACGTGTCTGAGGATGGTCCTTTCTTCTGTCCAGAGTGTCAGATTTTCCTTCCTTCCAACCTCACTTTGGAGGTGAACACCAGCCTTCAGGCCAAGGTAAGGGATTTCAGCAGCAACAAGCCAGCAACAACAGAGCTGCAGACAGCAACTACAAGCAAGACAACCTCATCATCCCCGACTGTCCGCTGTGACCACTGCATAGAGGCAGCAACAGTGGCCATAAGGACTTGTCTGACCTGTGATGCCTCGCTGTGCCAGGCCCACGCTCTGCTGCACCAGCAGAGATCAGCTCTGAGGGAGCACACAGTGGTGGAGGTGACCATGGACCCCCTGTCTCTGAAGTGCAGGGAGCACCGCGAGGAGCTGAAGCTCTTCTGTATGGAGGAAAGGGTCCCTGTGTGCTGTTTGTGTGTCCTGGTCGGCCTGCACAAGAACCACCAAGCTGCTCAGCTCCATGAAGCCTGCACAGACTTCAAGGTGATGACTCTTGGTCAGTACAGATGGCATGACACAAAAAGGACATGATTATTGCTTTGCAGGGCAGTGGGTTTGATTTTCTCATAGCTGTCTTGATCAATTATCTGTTTATCTGTCAGGGTATTTATTTTCTACAGGTCTTTTCTATCTCTGTCTTTAGGGCATGTTAGAGACCACTATGAACCAACTGCTGAAGAGGAAAAGTGAAGCAGAACATGCCATAAAGGACTTGGAATCACTGTACACACAAACAGTGGTACAATCCATGTGAAAGATCTCTTGATATTTAATTTATTAATACCATTTCAGACATACATTTAAAAAACTAATAGTTAGCACTTTATTTGAAGGGGTGTTCATAAGACTGACATATCACTGTAATTACCATGACATGACGTCTGTCATGAACATTAATGAATATTTATTTATCATTTGTTAATATTTATCAAGTATATCACTTTCCCTGCAGAGTTGGATGTTTGTCCTTACAATGTCTGTTCTTACAAAAGACATTTCTCTTTGTCACAGCCTGGCATTAGCTAAGGTTATGACTATTGTCATAAGTGGTTCCTTATGACACTTTAAAATGTAAAGCTGATGTTTGCTATGTCAAGACACTAAAACCTGTCATAAACATGGCAACAGCAGGCATACTTAAAGATGCTGTTTGGTTGTGTTGTAATACCAGACTGGAGCACTGGAACCCGGTATGAAAATCGATTTGAGTGTGGAGGTGACTCAGACACTGGTTATGGGGTTTTAACTTGAATATTAACAATGGTGCCTCGGACTTGAATGCAAAGGAACTGAAGCTCAATTCTGATGTAAGATCTAATGACCACAAAATAATGCCGCAATTTGGTGATGTGTTAACATTACACTGACAGTAACTGCTCTGTGTGGCTGATTTTGACATTAGCTGTTATGCAACCAATGTAAATGCATAATGAAACCTGTCCTTGACCTTAACTGCAATTTTACAATTTGGACTTTTCATAAAGGTGTCATTTAAGTTATTACACTGTCAAATTCTTTTATGACAGGGTAACGAACCCTTTCCTTGACCTCAACTTCAGTGCTACAATTTGAATGCTTCAGAAAGGTGTCATTAAGCATTATTACACTGTCAAATGCTTTAATAACAGAATTGTGAGTTACATTAGAGACCTGACAAGCAAGTAACAAGTAAATTTTTTTACTCTGCCTTCTGTGTCATGTTCATGACAGGCTATAGTGCCTTGGCTAATCTTACGCTGTCATGACTATGACATGGCAAACAATATCAACTTTTCATTTAAAGTGACATAAGGAAACAGTTATGATAATAGTCATAACCTTGGCTAATGTCACATTGTCATGACAACGACATCCCAGGCAATGTCAATTTTGCAGGGAAAGTGGCATAATTGATGAATATTAATAAATGATGAATAAATATTAATTAATGCTCATGACAGTTCTCATACCATGGTACTGATAGCGTTATATCAGTCTTATGAACACCCCTTCAAATAAAGTGTTAGCCAGTAAATTCATATATTTTTATTTTCTAGAAGTCTGCTGCTGATTTCAGAGAGAGAATCTCAGACAAGTACAGTAGAATTCGGGTTGTTCTGGACGGTGATGAGCGTCTGATGATGCAGATGATAGACACAGAGGAGGCATGTATGACAGAGTGGCTTGAGACCCAGAGAGGCATCATGGAGGCCCAAATCAAAGAGATTGACAATCTTAGAGCCTCCAGTAAATCCCTCCTCCAGGAAGCAAATGATCTGAAATTCCTACAGGTTAGTCAATGGTGCTGAATATTATGACAATATGTTATTTTGATCATATGACTAAGTACAAGTGCAAAGCAATTCATACAAATGTATACTAATGGAGTTAATATGTCAATATGTTAATGTTAATATGTTAACGTGTTAATGTTATCTCAATGTGCAGTATATAATATGTATATCTTCAACAGCAAATCACAGCACAGAATCTTGGGTGAGTTTATTCTTCATGCCATTATTTCTATCTGAACTGCTTCCTCTGGATATGACCTGTGCCTTCTAATGGTTTTCAGTTTTTACTGTAGTAAGCCTCTGGATTTACCACCTATCCAAGAGGTGGACAGAGATCTGTGTGATCCTGAGAGGATGAGAACAGTAGAGAGGCTGGTGGATGACCTTTCTGTGGCTCTGTCTCAACACTTTCCACGGATATGGTCATGTGAGTACAGAATCAAATGTTTTAATAGTACTATTTTATTTTCTAGTCTTCTATTTTACTTTTTTTAATGTCATTTATTTGCTATTTTATCTAAAGTCAACTATTTCAATCCATGTAGTATGTATGATATGAAAATGAAAACTGCACAAAAAGAAGGAAATCAAAGTAATAGTGACTTCGTAAGACATCTTGGGGTACCAGTATTTCCAAGACATTTTAACACATCCAAAGACCTTAAGATTTCTCAAGATGTCTCCATAAATGTGTCTGCAGACACAACCTGAGACATCTCAAGGCATGGTGATGCCTGGCTATGTGTGCACTGAATGTGGATATTTATTTGCAGATCTAAGTTCTCCTACTTTGGACTTCAAGACAGCGCACCCCAAACTGGAAGTATCCCAGGACAGGAAACAAGTGTACTGGAGCAGACAGCAACTGGGTGAAGCTCCAAGCCCTCAGCCATATGACTCCCAGTACAGTGTCCTTGCTCAGGAGGCTTTGACCTCTGGCCAGCATTACTGGGAGGTCATTGTCCATGAAAAACCCTACTGGCTGATTGGAGTGACTACTGGGCCAGTCCCTAGTCAAGATGGTCCAACACAAAGTGTTTCCAGCGTGGGAGTGAACAAGACATCATGGTACATCTACCATGGAGATGGACAGTACCTCGCGTGCCATGACTCCCAGGAGAAGCAGCTATCAGTTGGTGGGAAGAGAGTCCGAAAGCTGGGCATGTTAGCAGATCTCCAGAGGGGGGAGCTGTCATTCTACAATGCTGACGCTCTGACCCTGCTTCACTCTTTCTGTTTGCAGTGTACAGAGCCTCTCTACCCCATGTTTAACCCTTGTATTGATGTAAATGGTCAAAACAGGCAGCCTCTCACCTTGTTTTGCCTTAAAGACCCCTGGGATTGGAATTTAAACACTGATGAAGCTAAAGAATGAAGAAGAAAGTCATAAATAACACTGCTGTGAACACACACTTCTCACAATTTTTTTCCTCTTAATTTATTTTTTCTTTGTGTCCACATTCAAAAAATTACGATTGAAATCCCAGTTACATTGTGAACCAGTGTGTTTTTTTTTGCTATCAAATTTATGATACTGTCCCATCACCAGGCCACAAAACCGACACCAGACCCTGAGTCGCTATACATTTTAAATTTTATTTTGCAGAAGACAGAGGAATGCCCAATTCTGCAGGTAGAAAAAGACCTGGGATAGATCTATTGTAATCAATAGATTACAATATATCTGCAATATTTTTGACAATTTTGAGCTATAGCTATGCTAGAACAACAAGTAGAATAAGCTTAAATTCCTAAATGTTCAACATTACTGGCACCAATAGCAAGGAAAGCAAGTTATGTCTCACTATAATGATCTGGAATGACAAAAAGATGCTAGGTAAAGACAATACAGTTGAGGAAAGTTGCTGTTTTCAATTATTTGCTTTATTGTTTATGATTTTAAACTATCATCTGGTGAATCTATAGTCAACTTCATTTAGCACTTTTGTTCCATAGTAAAGACGAGCTGCTCGGTCAGCAGTTAAGCAGTTCCCATCTTTGACTTGATCCAGTCCAGGAAGTGAGTGACTCGTGTGTAGACACCTGGCTTGTTCTTGCGTGCGCAGCCCTGCCCCCAGCTCACCAGACCATACACAACATGTGCGCCGTTATCCTCACATGTGAGTGGTCCTCCAGAGTCACCCTGCAGCAAACAAAATACTCAGTGAGAACAGCAGCACTGCATTATTCTGCACAGAACTAGAGATTTGTTTTTTTAATTATTAATTATTTTTTAGCTCAGTATTATTTATACCATGTTTCTAGCAATGTAATGCTATTCTGCTGTGTGCATAGATGCCTGCCGTTTGAAGAGAGTACAATCTGAATAAATCATACTCGTATCTGCTTAATCTCATCCCACACTGACCTGGCATGAGTCGACCCCTCCTCTGAGGTACCCAGCACATAACATGCTGTCATCCAGGACATTTCCATAGACATCACGCCTGGAACATCTTTCCTGGCTGATCAGTAGCACCTCAGCATCCAGTAGGTGGTTGGAGACAGAGTTAGCTTTAAAAAGGAGTGGGAAGCAATGAGGGTAACAGTGAGACATAACTGAGGCACTGGAGTAAAACCACAGATATAACAAACTTTACACATATGACAATGAACTGCATAGACTAGTACTGTCCAAAGTGCAGCCCATGGAACTGCAAAAGCAATTTTTGCAATTTGTGCAATTTTTTGTATTCGAACAGATTCATTTTTAGCGGGGATTTTGTGATGACTTGCTTATTGAAAGGCATATATGATGGCATAACACCTGAGTAGCTAACACTTATTGTGAATAATTAAAGACCATTTGCATATTTTGAGCTATGACCAAGAATGGTTGTTTAGTGTTCCAGGCCAAAAAACTTTGGACACCCTTGTCAGACACACACTCTCTCATGAAGTGAATTTTATCACATCATAGATTTCTGAGTGTTAGGATCAGGAGGGTGAGCAGAAAGGTACAGTACATTCTTCTTACATTGCTCAGTGGCACCCCATCCAGAAATGGTACAGTTTTTTCCAGCAGGCAGTGGAGTGGCAGGCAAACATGCAGCCTTAACAAACTGAGTCTCTCTGGCACAGATTCCATTTGTGGCTTTTAGCTTCAGCAGAGCTTGGAGGAGAAACATTTTAATGATATTATTATATCAGTGTCACTAACATTACAGTTAGAAGGTGCTGGCACACAAATTACAATCAGGCAAAAGAATTAAATGTATTTACCTATGTCATTGTATAAAGCCTGTGGAGTTTCCTTGTAGTTCTCGTGTACTATTACCCTCTCCACCTGTATGGTTTGCTCTGTGGGCTCGTTTGAATTCAGAGTAAGTCCTCCTACAACCACCTGCAGGTCTGTGTTCGTCGCTTCATCACTGTGTAAACATACACAAATGGCAGGATAACAACTGTTATGGTGTAGGCCTGCTAGCATACATGATTTGAATGGAAGCAGCAATTTCTCATTAAGAGTTTGACTGAGGACTGTCTGTTTTTCTCGGTTAGTAGATGTCTAGTATTTGGCAAGGCGTCTCTACAGTTCAACAATCTATACAGGTATACATGTTTTAGTTGAATACAGACATGCAAGTCCACCCTCAAACCTATTGAATCAGTATATACAGTGTATAGTAACTTAATTAATTTATAAATAAGTGACCGGTTGTTTATTAACATATTCACTGACTCAGTTTTGACTTACACACAATGGGCAGCTGTCAGTGCCCAGCAACTATCAATGAGTACGGCTCCACAGAAGTGATAATAAGTTTGACTGAAGCTGTTCCTTCCCTTCTCCTGCAGGGAGAGCTGCCAAGGTAGGGCACCAGGAGTGGACTTCAAACCTCCATAGATGCGGTTGGTAGCCCTCTTAGGTTGAGGCTTGCCACATGTGGAGAACTGTGGACTACTGTTATCATCAGTGGTGGTCTGAACTGGACCTCCAGTAGGTGAGGGAGATTGACTGGGTGTAACCTCTGTTGGTTTGGAGAGAAGAGAGACTGTTGCCATTTATGAAAAGAAATGAGGGGAATAATAGTGTTTGTCACAGCTCCTACTTATTCAGAGGTATCTGAAGTGTCTGACTGACCTGAGCCGCACCTCCTCACGTCACAGTACTCCCACTTCACTTTTCGGCCTTTCTTGAAGAAACACCAAGGCTTCCGGTCTCCATCTGGGTTTCTGGGTCATAAATTTCATGTGTGAGGTTACGCTGTCATTTGTGTTTGTATGCACTGTGAATTCTGAAAGCTGTCGATAGGTACTACCAGTAATCTAGAGGTAAATATTTTAATTGTAATCTTAACAACTACCAATATAGAGAACATCAATGAAACCAGTGTTTTTTTCTTTAACATACCCTTTTTTCATGGGACTGACAGTTACCAGCATCGGCTTAAGTGCCTTGCATTATGTGAACCTGACTCCTGCTGTACCTGCAGAAGTTGTGAGGGCCCAGCCCATCAGCATCATCATGCTCCGCAGAGAAGAAATTATTTCCTTTCTCAAGGACGAAAGTAGGAATTCCAGTGGAGACACTGACGTCCATTTTCTGCCTCACTGACATTTCCACGATATGACTCTCCATTATCCTGATAACAGTCCTCTGGGCCTGGTGAAGATATACCAACATGTGAGCACATACAGGAACAGAATAGCACAAAAGGAAGTCAAACGGTGAGAGGAAATATTTACCGACACTGCAGAGACGTCCTCCGAATCCTTCAGGGCACTCACATGTGAAGTCTGTACCATCAGTAACGCACCGGCCCCCATTCATACAAGGATTACTCTGACAGGGTTCAGCAGCTGTGTTTTGGGCAAATGAAGATACAGCAGTTGCCACAGTTTTCATGAAGTGGACACACTTGGGTGGGTAATAAAACTCAAAGATTTAGGTGACAAAGTATTTTTCAAACCTTGTCTACAGTCTGGGAGTTGGTAGGGCTCCCTGCATTTGCATTCATAGAAAGGGCTGGTAGAGGTAATCACACAGTCTCCCCTCCCACAGGTACGGTGCCCACAAACTCTGGGTGCTGTAAGAATAAATCAGATATTTGGGTCAAGACTGCACTGACCAACTTTCAGCACTTATTGGCCAAAAGGGACGTGTCCTATGACAACAACATTGTTAGGTCTAAACGTCACAAACAAATACTAACTCCTGGATATGACCGCTAAAACACTGATGGCTATGAACTGGAAGGATGCAGATCAGCTTGAGGGACGGACTTTGGCTTCAGACAT
>OMKZ01052889.1:0-33071 GCA_900302535.1 Neoniphon sammara
TATCCAGGGCTTGTTGTTTGCAAAGCAGCGTACAGATCTTACTGGAACAACAACGTCCATACAGAAGTTTATATAGTCCGTAGTGCAGTTGACCATCTCCTCCATGTTCTCATTGTGAGACCCCTGCAATGCATCCTAGTCTGTGGTTTCAAAGCAGTCTTTCAGAGCCTGCTCAGCTTCAAGAGACCACTTCCTGAATGAGCGTGTGGTTGTTGGTAGTCTCCTCACTCTTGGTGTGTAGTGAGGTTTTAGCAGTACCAGATTGTGGTCTGCTTTCCCCAGTGCAGGCAGGGGGGTGGCGCTGTATGCGTCCTTGACGTTTGCATACATCAGATCTATAGTCCTATTCCCTCTGGTGTTACAGTCCACATACTGGTGGAAAGCAGTCAATGTTTTGTCCAGAGTGACATGATTGAAGTCCCCAGAGATTAGCACTAGAGCCTCAGGATGCTGTGTTTGTAGTTTAGCTACAGCACTGTGGATGACGTCACACGCAGCCTCCACGTCGGCGTGCGGAGGAACATAAACAATGAAAACAATGGCGTGGCTGAACTCCCTGGACAGGTAGTAGGGACATAGACTTACAGCCAGAAGTTTCATGTCCCTGCAACAAGTGGAGATTTTGATGTTCACGTGCCCAGGATTATACCACCGTTTGTTCACATACAGTGTGAGTCCTCCTCCTTTGCGCTTACCACAGGCTCTTGTGTCTCTGTCCGCTCTTACTGTGCTGAAGTCCGGTAGCTTCAGGTTAGCTGTTAGCCACGTTTCAGTTAGGCACATTAAACTGCACTCCCTGAAGGTCTTAATGTTCCTTGTCAGTGCAGCCAGTTCGTCGATTTTATTCGGTAGTGAGTTCACGTTTCCCATGATCATCGAGGGTACCACAGGCTTGAATCTCCACTTCTTTGCTAGCCGCTTAGCTTTTAGCATAGCGCCGGCTCTACAGCCTCGGTACGGCTTCCTTACATCGACAGGTAAACATGGAACCACACCAATGCGGGACTTTGCTCTCAGAGCGAGTAGAAAGTTCCTCGAGTAAACGAGTCTTGGCGTGGAAGAATCCATATCCATAGGATAGAATAATATGTTTCCAGAGAAACCAAGAAAGTCAAAGGAGAAAAGGAGAAAAAGTGCGAGAACCACGGAGCTGCTAGAGAGGCTGCCACTCGCGTCAGCACCGGAAGTTTCTCAGCGCCAGAAGGTTCATTAACACAAAATACAAGGAAGAAGACATCACAGTATGGCTTGGATCTTAAGTGTGGTGCAAAAACAATACATCAATGACCAAGGAAGCACCAAAGATATCACCAAACTATAGACTAAAAATACGTAAATTGTTTAAAGAGAGCCAGTGTGCAAGGTGATGGTATTTACATTTCTGGGATAGAAAGAGTACAAAAATATCCTATTCAGTGCAAAATATAATAACTCGAGCAGTTTTACATTTAAAATGTACTCAATGTACAAGTTACTGACTTACTAAGCTGTTTCACACCAATGCTTGGCTACTTGGTGTGAAAAGGCCTTAGGCAAAGACTTTAGAGTATAAAAAGAAGACGGTGCACTCCGCCACTTTACAACGGGGAATTGTGAAACTCTAAAAATGGCGGCATGCCAACACAAGGCACACTGTCAGCAAATCACACATTCAGATTTTGTGTAGCTGCACAGCTTTGATATTTACGACAGTGCTAACGGACAACAGCACTACAAGTCCAGACAAGCCCAGAGAAGACAACGGTTAGACTGCTGGACACCACCGAATTAATACAGGTAAAACTTTGAATGTATACGTTTATATAACTATCGTTACGGCTGGACTTTGTGCCTGACATGCCTGATGAGTGTTTACACTTACCATGGCAACATCATAGGCTGCCCCACATAATGTTGCTGCGTAGATAGCACATGCGCACAAGCCTCGGTGAGTTAAAAATATCCTTTTTCTGTTTATCGTTTTTCATTAATGTCCTTCAGAACAAATTCTGTGTGTTTACAGTTTGACGGTGTCCCTAAATATGGAAAGCAAATGACAACACATACAGCAGAATGGTGGATTCAGGCAGCTCCCCATTCAAAGAGATAGAGCTCTGGTCTTGTTTGTCGTGATCCTGCTGCCCAAGGGCATTTCAAAGCTGGCACCAGAGTGCACAGTCTCATTTCTATAAAAAGGTGTCTGCCTTAGGTCTAGATAAAACATGTTATAGATTATGCTGAGCGGTGCATATAATAAGATTTTGAAATTTATCTTTATATTTCTATATCTTTATAATATTTATTTTTATATTTTCTATATTTTTTAAAAAAATGTTTACATTTCATTAATCAAAGTAATTTACCTACTAACTAGCCAACTATCTAGCAATGCTACCAAACTAGTCATACAAAAATCAAGCTAACACAAACCAATAATGCTGTTGGATGGATAGTTTTTTGACTAATGTTAACTATTACTATTAATAATTTGGGGGTTTAATGGATTTAATGGGGATTTAATTAATCAGTTAAAATAATGTTTCCTCTATATGCTTGTACAGATTTGAAATTTATGACTGACAAGTTTCTGATGTAATGTTTATGGAGAACCTCCACAGAATAATAGATTACATATAAATGGATTATATAGAATTACATAAAAATAAACCAAAAAAAAGTAAACAAATTCTCAGAACAGTTGAAGTGCACAAAAGCTACTCAGTTACAGCAATATTAAGTATAGTAAGTAACATATTTTTTACTTCCACCCTTGGCTACACTGCAAATGTGGATTAGGCCTTTCAGCTATTGCAGTACATTCTGACACTTACAGCACCTCTGTGTGTGAAGTCTCAGAGCACTGACTCATCTTGTGTACACTAATATACACACTGGGCACTAATACTTCAGACACAAGGAACATTACCTGTTTGCAGTTCAATAGGAATAACATGTTTGAGAGTTAGTCAGAGAGAGAGAGCAAGAGAGAGAGAGAGAGGGAAGGAGACCATTCATAAAGGCATATAAACACACACTCACATAGAGCAAGAGAGAGAGAGAGAGAGAGAGAGAGAGAGATGAGATTTACTATTATTTATAAAATGAATAGCTGTAGCCCTGATTTCTGATTGCTTGAGTCACATAGTTGCTGTGAATACCCAATAAACACACCTTGGACCGCATAACATTTAATTTAAATATTAATGATAGAATATTATAATACATAAAAACACACCATGGACCATATAATAGTTAATTTAAATATTAATGATAGAATATTACTATATATAAACATGCACCCTGGTCCGCATAACAGCTAATTTAAATATAAACAAATTAAAATCTCTAAAATCTCTACTCATACAACTACAAACTTAAAATCTGTACTCATACCACTATTAATGTGTTGTTTGTTTGGCAGATGTTCACTGTTCTGTTATTCTTATACTATCAATATTCCATAACAAAGCAATCATTAATTGACACAACATTTTACAGCGTTAACTAAGAGATTTACTACCCGTGTCCTATCTAATAATGTCTCTTAGCAGTAAAAACACAGCCTCTAGTGGCTAATTGCTTAATTATGTTTTCTTTCTTATCATCCCCCTATTGATACCCATAAAGCATATTGGACTGAAATGAACTGAGACAATACCTTTGGCTGTGATGGCAGGCTGCTCCCCCAGTAGCAGTTTTAGCCTCTTAGCATGGATTTTACCCTGGTAGTGTGACTGTGCCACCACTGCTGAGGTGAAGGACATGTTACACAGCGTGCAACACTTGTTCTTGTCCACGTCGCCCTCCTCGCTGCCCTGCAAAAGACCCACAGACAGGTTTGTGCATTAAGAAAAAAAATAAAATAAAAAAATAACACCATGAGCTTATCAAAGATGCATCAAAGAATCCATCATGGCAGCCATCTATCTTTTGAGGATTTAAAGCATGACTGAATGAAACATGTCAAATGAATGATGGAACAGAACACCATGTTAAAGTGTGCATGCAACACTGCTGTCATTCAAAGTCATTCTGTTTGAAAGCGGGAAGGCTGACGTGTGACCTTGTGTAATCAGAAGAAGTTCAACGCTTATTGATTTTGGCATTAAAGTAGTAATCCATTGCCTTTTTCTATAAATAAATGTCTATTTTGCACCTCTCTGCCACTGACTGACAGTGAAATAGTGATTTAGCCTACATTCTGTCAAACCTATATGTGTCTCGTAGGTCTTTCCTAGGAAAAATACACTGGTGTGCTGGTAGTGATGTACTTTATGTTTCCAGCTGCAGCAGCAGTTTGTTTTAAGTAACCAGAAGAAGAACTGGGTAGTTAGCATGAGCAGTGAGAGCCACCATGGCTGAACAAAAAGAGCACCACATACAGAAACTCAAAATGCATCAGCAGAAAATCCAAGGGAAAAGAAGTGCAGTGTAGAACCACCATGGCCAACGATGCAAGTCAGAAAACACAGTTACTCCAGATTACCTCCTTAAAGAATCCTCCCTTTGCAAAGAAGTTACCAAAACAACACAAAAATCTCAGGCCTTACAATTTCATTGTTCAATGAATGTACAAAATATTAGGGAAATCTTCCGCCCCTTCTGCACAACATTTTAACTGTCCCAAGGCTTAAAGAAATACTCAAACGTTTTGGGCAAAATACCCTTTTTAAGACTTACTCAGACTGGGACAAGATGTTCGATACTATTATCACCTCTGTACATCCACTAGTTAGGTTCCTATGGGTAGCATTTCCTGTTAGCTTAGCATAAAGACTTGAAGTCTACAGGCATCATTAGCCTAGCACTCAAAGTGAAAAATATACCTTATAGCTACTCTCTCTATATAGCTCTTATTTAGACAATGTATCATGTGTATTTGAAATTTGAAAAATAAAATAAAATAAAATAAATAAATAAATAAACAGTGGGTGACACCGATAACAATAGCAGAAGCCCTGTACACGTATGTTCCGTTTCAGACATTTTTGTGATGCTGCTGTAAATAATGCTGTCTCTCACAGTGCCAGTTCCTTGTTTCATGATTTCTTTGTCCCTTCAAATCTGGAGAAGCTCTCTCACCTCATTATCTTGCCAGCGCTGCATCTCTCTGGGTAGAAATGCCAAAGAATACAGACAATAGCATTACTGGAATGTTATCTTGCCTGTCTCTTTATCTCTATCTCCTCTTGGAGATTTATATGGATTTAATAAGGGAAATAAATAATAATGTTTACCACGATTCACTTCATTGGTGTACTTCATTAGTAGGGTAAATATTTTGTACATTCAATGTACATTATACATTCTATAATGTGCATTGCCTGCAAATATTACAAAGCCCAACACTGGAGTTCACAGAAGCCACTGTACACTACGTAGCTCCAGGGAGGCAGATGTACGGAATCAGATGAGGGAAGCGGTGCAACACTCCTGGACGGTTAAATGGTTCAGTTCCTGTTGGGATGCAAATTGAGTCGACTCTGCATTTCAAGGGTGATAGTGGGGCCAATGCAACTAATGGCGGACCACTCCCTGAGCCTCCATCTGTGTGGAACCCATTACTCCCGGAGAATGCAGAGGGAGGGGAGCCACTTGCCATGCATTGTGAGATGGAATGCTGTCGTTGCCACTGGGAAGAGAGAGGGAGAAGAAGGCGCAAACGTCGGCCCGTCAGGCAGGCAGGGTCGGAGGAAGGGCTGGTATTCAGAGTGGAGGAAGGGGAGGATGCAAGTGAACTTTATGACCTCATTCGGATGCCTGTTCTCCAGGTGCACTCTACCGTACACAGTGAATGAACAGCAGGCGTAAGCGTGTGGAACCGAGTATGTTTGTATCCATCAGTTCATCTCAACCTGAGATGGAGATAATTAGTCCATCCACACTCAGATTATATGTCTTACAACACCAACAGTGCTCAGTCGATGTGGGTTTATTTAGGGCTGATACAATACCAGTGCTTTTGGGCTTGAAGCTGCTGATAGTCTAGTCTCCTAATATTTTCTGCCATTATTCAATATCATGTCAAAACTTTTGTGCCGTGATTCATTATAATGTCCAAAAAATTAAAAATACTCAAGGTTTCCTTGTTTCAGCCATTTTTTCTAACTCTTGGAAGTGTGTAAACTAGGGCTTAGCTGAATATGTCATACTTGGCCCTGGATCTGTATCCAGAATCCCAGCCTCAATAGCTGTGTTCATAACCAGAGTCAGAGGCCACATTAATCCGCATTGATCTAGTCGCTCCTTTCCCAATCACAGATACCAGGTCCATGCTAGTCAGTCAGCAGTCATCGTCAGAAAAAACACGTAATCTGTAAAGATAGTCGGACTGGTCCACCCCTATGGAAAACGGCATTTAGATTGCGTGACACTTAAACTCTAGCTGGATAATAATACATATACAGTACATTCAGACATACTTATGGAGAATCTGATCAAAATGTTGACTTAAAATCAACTGAGGTTTAAGGAATATGCCCAATTTTGGCCAATGTTTTGGGCAAAATACCTTGACTTACTCAGACTGAGACAAGATGTTCGATACCATTTTCACCTCTGTACTTCCACTGGTTCAGTTCTGATAGGTGTGTTAGCTTAGCATAAAGACTTGCAGTGTACAGGACTCATAAGCCTAGCTCAAATACACATGATACATCGCTGTCCCAAATAACACAGCTTCAGAGTTGCTGTTAGTTTTTTTTTCCACTTTGACAGCACTAGGCTAATGAGTCCTGTACACTTCAAGTCTTTATGCTAAGCTAACATGAAATGCTAAAAGGGGAACCGAAGCAGTGGACGAACAGAGGTGAAAATGGTATGAAACATCTTGTGTCAGTCTGGGTGAGTCAGAAAAAGGGTATTTTGCCCCAAATGTTGGAGAATTCCTTTAAGAGCTTCCCACAGACAACCAGTGTAAAAATGATCAATTACACAATGAATATGTAATCAAACAAACCTAGGATTGTAATGAAACATTTGTGACACAATTTTTCATATACAAAATCTGGGGATTATCACTCGGGTTGGAAAAACGTCAGCAATTTCAACTGCCGTCTAATATAAGAATAAGAAATGTCATTCAGAAGGGTCTTTTCTCTTTGCCTTGTTTGAACACAGCAAGTTTTAGCTTAGGTCATCACATTTCTGGTGAGCCCAGCTGATCTCACTCATGTTTGGATACAGTAGGCAGCAGGATGGACTCAGGCAAAACTGAAGCCGAAGACACTCCGTCAAGTTCGTAGGCTGCTGTGTGGCAGAATTGTGGCTTTCCAAAGAAACTGGAAACAAGACAACTGCCAAAATGAAGAGAGCTATGCTTTACAGGAAACATCCACAGCACACTGCAACATGTAAAACTCCAGCTGCCAGAAGGTGGTTATATTTTGTGTTTGAGCCTTAAATATAATTTCAAAAACAATAGGCTGCACTTCTTTTCTAGCGACAAATTTCGCTGACTTTTACTCTTCAGGTTTATTTAGGGAAGAAACCGGGCTCGGTACTAATAAGAAGTTTAAAACTTAACTTAAAGAAACCTGTAGTAACTCTGTTTAGGATTTTCACTTTTTTCCTCAGAAATCTAAAGGGATTTCTATAGTCATATTATCATTTAACCATTAATAAAAGGCAAATATTACCAGCAAAACAATATATCAGTGTAACCCTACTTTACAGACCCCTGTCTAATAGCTTTTTTGACTTTAAAAGAACATGACAATACGGTGCTCAATGCACAATACAGAGACACAGCTGTGTTACTGATCAACCTCTTTGACACACATTGTGTTACTATGGGGATGACCAGATAAAATTGTTCATATAATATACGTGTTTGTCTGCTGAAACAATTCAATTAAAAATCCCAATCTGTAACAGCACTGTTGCGCCATGTAGCTTTGTTTATGCTTTGATTCCCTGGATCAAAGGCACATTTTTCCACTCCAAATTGATTCTGTGAGCTACAAGCGTGGACTGCATGCGTGATATGACTTTTAAATGCATTTCTTATGGCATGCAAACAACGAGGTACAGTGTGAAAGAGCGCATGATGTTCTGTTCTCCCAACATGTATGGCTTTATTAGCAAATACACAGGTGCATGCCATTAACATCCCAAACAGCTAGTAAAAAACTAGATGTGATCATTCGCCTAAGCTAACAAAGGCAGATCCAAAGAAGAGGAACTTGAGCTAGCAAATGTTCTGCCATAGTCATAAAGATATATCATACATAACCAGTTATGCAAATGATGCCCTTATTTAAGCTAATTATTGCATTAATTAGCAACTATTTCTAATGTTAACATAAATGTCTTCACATAACACATGGGTGATGTGGGTGCAATCTGTCTTTATGCTAATTCTTTAGCCTACAGTATGATAAATAATCAACTAGCATTATCTTAAAAGTGAGAAAATAAGAACTTGCAGAAGTCCTAGGGCTAGACAGTTAATTTTAATGACACATTTCTTTAGGGGATCAGTACTAAAGTGATAAAGGTTGACACAAAGAATGCACACTGCTTCCTGCAAGACTTCAAGCGTAAATTTTGTTTGCATAGGAAGTGAATGAAGTTAGCCAGTACTGTTGATTTGTAATGGACTACTTTATTGATGATAACTGAAATTTTGCTTTGAGACGTTATGAATCTACAGGCTATAAACACTGGTCATCTGTCTGATGACAAGCAGCAAATATCACCTGAGTGTAGGTGTTAATAAATGAACACACACTGGAAGCAGATAACACTGTACAAGTTCTTTTTCATTCTTCATGTTTTGGATTGTGTTTGGCACCTGTTGTATTGGGCGACGTAATGAATCATGACGTGCTTACTTTCCATGTTCTTGATTCCAGGTACATTAGGGACCTTGATTCATCAGGTACAGTGATTGCTTGGAGAATCAGTGTACCCAAGATCCATGGTCACTGTATATAGATTGCAATACACACTGGCATTCCCAGTCTAAATGAAGGTTTTCTGCTTTTCTCAACTTTTACAGTTTTCCAGCCTTAAAGGAACAAGTTTATCCAAATTTTAAAATAGTGGAATATATCCATCCACATAGTTTCTGTGTCCCTTCATCCCATCACACAATTTTCTTCTACATGTCTGCATTTTGTCTTGTATTTTTTCTAACTTGTTGTGTGTACTGCTGCCTATGTTGGCCAGAGCACTCCTGTCAAAGAGATTTTTAATCTCAGTGAGGCATTTCCTGGTTAAATAAAGTTTAAATGAAATAAAATAGAATAAAATAAAAATCCACAGCACTCAGGGGCAAAAAGCAGGACTGGGGAGTGATGGATTAAATGTAAGAGCATAATTAAAATACAAAATAACTAATATTGAGGTGAAGACAAACAGACTAGAAACCTCACTAAATCGCATAGAATCTACCAAGATGGATAGATAGATTGTACGTAGATAGTGGTATTTTGGTTGACCTGTTCCTTTATAAAATGCACGTCCAGCTCAAACAAACTTCATATCGGAACAAAACAAAAAACACTGTCTTCTGCAGGGAAAATCACAAAGTGGGCCGAGCCGGGAGCAGCGTGAATGTTTTGCAACAGGGGGGGAACACCATGCTGCAATTTCAGAGTGGACCTTCAACAGAAACGGTATTTTGTTGGTGAGCTGTAATCTAGCGCAGATCACCACTGTGTCTCTGGATGGGGGGGAGGACAAAGGCACAGCTCTGCCTCCCACAGTGTGATAACAGAGGAACACTGCTGCACTCTGAGTCATTCTGACACGTAGACACACACACACACACTAAAAACACACACAAAATCATAGCCCCTCCTTTTGCCCTTTACTATCCTTCACTTATTCTCAGCACACACATGCACGCACAGAGTTACATTTAAACACACTGAAACCCTCGTACGAACACACTCTCTCTCTCGCTCTCTCTCTCTCTCTCTCACACACACACACACACACACACACACACCTCCTTTACCTGCCAGGGTAACGGCATACCCACTATTCCATCTTATTCAGTTCTGAGTTATAATAAGCAGATATATATTCAGGAAGAGACAGAAATATAACAGGAGATGAGACGTCACCTAAAAATAGGAAGGATGCATAATTTCACGGTTAATTAAACTGGGAAAACGAGGAGCTAATTGCAGAGAAATGTAATTAATGAAGAGGTAGGTGTATGATGCCAGATTGATGATGGTGATGTAATATTCGGAGCTGCCAGGGGGAAAAGTAGCCATGGCCGCATTACGTTTTGGATGTGTACATATAGTTCTGTAAAACTCAGCATGTGCAACGCGGTAATAATTCCAATGAGAAATCAGAATTTGGGAATGTGCAGGGATTTCTGATAACCTCAGCAACATAGTTTGTCTTAAAATGAACTTATTTGTGTCTCGGAAAACCCATGAGTCATCTGAAACACAACGCATCCAATCGCTGCCATATTTCAGCAGTCATGTATGGTAAGGCTTTTTTTTTTCCTGTGTGTAATCTCAACCCAACACTGAGAAATAATTGGAGTTGTGCATTGGCAGAATATACTGCTGTGCTGCACTTCTCTGAATATGTAACTGATGGAGGGAAAGAGTAAGAGAGAGAGAGAGAAAGAGAGACATTGCATTTCAGGAAAAGGGTCTGCCTCATACCCATTCATGTGCGGCATAATAAAATAATCTTTTTGATTTGCAAGCAGTAAATTCTCTTTGCTGTCAGAGCTGTGCTGCACATTTTCATCTTGGTTTTAGTGAAGCAGTGTATCCTCGCCTGCCTGTGTTTGTGGCACGACATAGAATGGCTATGTGATGTCTTACTGCGCTGGACTTTTATTGAGACTGCCGTTGTGTTTTCTTTCCCTTCACCACTGCATCAAAAATGTCCCAGCCGGAACACGCAGCGCGGCAGACTCAACGTTTTCTTTCAAGCGCTCAAGTCAACGCGCTGCAGCTTGCCTGAGCGCCGCGCTCCTTGAGATCATGGCTCTGGGCTGTAGCTAGCCTGGTCTTGGATTGGCCTGATCTGGCCTGGCTCACGCAGTATAATGCTGGGGCTAAATCTGTAGGTCAGGGAACACTTGCTACTCATGCGCATCTCCCCTAAGGCATACACAGAGGAAACAGGACAGCCAAGTGCAAGGGTATCCCTAAAAAAGAAAAAAAAATAAAGGACCTTGATTCTAATATAGCTGTGGACAATGCAGACTATTGCTGCCAAGCGGACCGTGCAGGGCAGCACTAAGCAGGGCCGACACAGTGGTCACTGCTGCTGCCGTCTCGTCCATGCACACAATACTCTGACCTTCACATTAAACAGCGGGAAGTACCAGCAAGGACAGGGAGAATAAAGCCTGCCTGGACTCCGGAGCAGCATCTGACAAGTGTGTCACGAGGCAACAGGGGCGACCAGGAGACGGGCTATGAAATGCAGATAATACAAATTTAAAGACAGTTGCAGCCCTTTTATGATCATTGAATATTCAAGTTCTGTGACCTTTGTCCCTCTAAAACTCCTGTAAAACAAACATCTTGGAATTAGGGATGGGAATTGATAAGATTTTATTGATACCAATGCCATTGTCAATTCTGCTTATTGCTCCTTTTCTAAGAAGGTTAGTGCAATGCGCAACTGTCAGAAAAACATGCAAGCATCGATAAAAGGAAGTGATAAGCTCGGAGGCATGCGACTCCGAAGGATCGGACAATTTGGAACCGGTTCTCAACTGGAACCGGTTTTTGATTCCCATCCCTACTGCAAGACTGATGCTATAGCCACAGCCAAGCACACTGCTGTGCTGCCAGATCTCAACTGGACTCGAAAGCCAAGGATGTGTTACGTGTTTTCAGCAGTGATTTAAGTACTTTCACTTGAAGCCCCAGGGTGCAACTCTTATAGACTCAATGTAGCTGAGTCTACACGGTCCACATAGATACCTGCCATAGATATGTTTATACGGGATGTGGACTGTGTCAACTCAGCAGCAGCCATTTGGACACAAGATGGCAGGTAAACACAGGTGTTACTAATGACATTAATGAAGGTTCTGTTCTCTTTAAGTGTAGCAGAGTCTTTCCAGTGAATCGGTATGAACAACACGACAAGCCTGACTGCATCCCATATGCACTCATGCAAAATCCTGCAAGGTAAGAAAAAAAAAATGTTTCGCTTCCAGTAGCAAATTCATTTCACCCTTTGCCTGCTTGGTCAAAGTTCAATCCAGCTGAACTCTGACCCGCGAATCTGCGTGACCGATGCTTAACCAACGAGAGATTATGTAAGATTGACCTCTCGCGCTCACCCAATGTAAAATCTGGCAGGAGGCTTTGATGGTTTGGGTGTAGGATGCACCCACAACCTGTTCTTCTTGGTCACACTTGCCTCCCTTCTTCTCTGAGAAGTAAAGCCAGAGCCTTGCTTTGATGTAACAAGTTGCATGCTGAGAATATACACTACTAGCCATAAGTGCTACTAGCAAAGATGCTAATCCCTAGCCTAGAAACGCAAGTTCACTTTCCGGTCCAGCCTTTTCTAAACAGTGTCTGAGTGAATTTCGTCCTGCCAAATCCAGTTTGACCACTGCATCGGACATAAATGCAATGGAACCTTAATTAATGTCATTAGCAACACCTGTGCTAACCCTGTTATTAATGTCAAAATGCTGCTGTGAAAAAGGTCTACTGCTCAGAGATGGACCTAGAGATGGTATACGGGCAGGTAAGCTCAGAAATTGATGATTGTTCAGAGCTGTAAAAGGTAAAACCTTTAAATTAATTCAGTGCCGAACTGGAAGCTAGTAAAGGGGGCCATTAGGTGAGCAATTTGGTCCCACTTATGAATCCTAGTCAAGAGCCTAGCTGCCGCATTTACAACTGCAGTCGAGAGAGATGAATGATGAACTCTTGATACACAGTGAGTACAGGTATTAAATGCATGAGGATTTCAAAGCATGGATTACTTTCTCAACTTTCTCATGGAAGGAGTCAGAACAACAACAACAACAAAAACATGAAGTGGCTTGTGGATGTGACAAATACAAGAGTTTCAATTATTTTTGAAGCAGCAGCTAATCACCTTACTCAGTCTATCTTGGTGCTTAGCTTGATGCTGATGTACTCATGCAAGCCGGAGTTGTAGAGGTGAGGAAGGTCTCGAAATTCTACTCTAAATGTGATTAAATTTTCACACTCGGTTTAGCAAGAGACTGATTGATTAATGTACTTGTCTTAATCTGACACCAGCAGCCTTTGCTTTTTTTTAATACAAGGTTAAGCAATTTCCTGCTTATCCTTATCTAAGCTTTTATGAGTCTAACATAATTGTGAACAGCAGGTTCGCACTGTGGATGGTCTAGCTGAGGGACTTGGAGGATATTCTGATCAGTAATACCAACTCAGCAGAACTTGCAAAATGGCTGCGCCGATTGCATGATCAGCTCTTTTGATGAACCATAAAAGCCGGCTTATTAATCAAAATTTATTCTCTACTGCATAAGTCACTCCTCACACTGTTGATGGCAGCCCAGAAAACAAACTCAGTGTGTAGGCTTGATACACAATCATTTAAAGCCTCACTAGGCAACAGCTGCATGTGAAAACCCAGCCATCTTATTGGTCCAAATCATGAGGTGGAACTGCAATTCGGGTGTGGCTACTGCTGGGAAATCATCTCTGTGGATAGAAAGTTGACAAATCAAAACTTACAAAAGAAAAAGGTGCACTCCATCCAGAGAACGCTAGATTGTTTGCCTCTCCCCTCCCTTTAGCATCCTTTGACATCAAGCATCACAGAGTGGCCGCGCTGGTAAACATGAACGTGCTGTGTGCAGTTTTCACCTTACAGGAATCCTGGGTATTGAAGATGAAACAGTTGTCAAACAGTTAACCCAGGAGGCCACCGATGTGCAAAATTGCTTTGTGCTGCTTTAATATTTAACTTGGCAGAATCTGCTTTGGTTACAGCAGCTCAAAGATAAGGATTTGACATGAAAAAAAAAAAAAAGATTATCAGCAACGTTATTTATCCAGCGAAGGGTTTTGCTCTTTTTCACCCTTGGCCACTGAACACGAAAGGAGAAGGAGAAGTGAACGGAGCAATTGCAGGATGTCAGGGGAGATCATATGCTGGTTTGGAAATCTCAACCAGTTTAATTGGAGACCTTTGAAGTAACAAGCACACTTCTCGAACCATTTGGCCTCCATTACTCACTTTCTGATGGGACTTTTGAGTCCTCTGTCTGAGAAGCAGGTTATGAGTATTGGCTGATGTGCGGCTGCCATCATTTTAAACCCCTGGATGGCGATACAAGAGCTCTCTACTTCATGTCCAGGTCCTGATCACCCTGTTGGGGTTTATTTTACGATAATGATCAGCTGTTAATAATGTTAGTAAGGTTTCAGCGACGTCAGCCTACAACACATCGGAGTCTACCTTCGTCCGTGCTGCCTTTGTTTTCTTCTGGTTTTCTGGAGTCAGTTCAGCCTCCATCCATGAATCAAATGTTTCCCTAATAAAGAAAAAAAAGTGAATGCAGTGACAAATCAAACCGACCATACATAGCAATGGTCAGTTATTCATTATGCAGACATTATCAGACTGCAGAATGCGGCGATTGAACAATAAGAATTGCCTATTCCACAGAACTGTGTGATAATATAAATATTACCCTGGTTATTCAAACTTTACATATGAGAAATGAGAAATGGATTCCCCTGTGGTGTGGGGATCATAGATGCTGTATGCAATCCCACTTTCAGAGTCAAGCGAGGAGGAACAACACTGTCGGCTCTCTCACACCTTGGCATGCCGGGAAAATTGCTCTACACAGCCATTTTCAGGCTTCTTTAGTTCTGGGGCTTCCTTTTAGAATGGTTCATTACCCTAAGATATTACTCTGGGCGGCCACCTTCATTCTGCTGGGCCTTGCTTTCTGTGAGGTAAGGCTTCCCTAAATCACAGCCCTTCACAGGGAATAATGGCCCAGCTACCTCACAGAGCGGCAATTCACATTCATCCCTCTTGCAAAGAAGCTCAGAGGACATTTGAAATGTGGAAGCACTTTTGAAAGAGAAATGGAAGAGTGGGATCCAAGTTCCACACTGAAGGGACTTGCAAAATGCTGTTAGGGGAGCTAAGAGGCATCATTTTCCCTTCGTTTCATTTTTCATACAGCAGAGGATTGACACTTTTGCTCCCGAGGAACATTTGATATAATATCCAACACTCAAGATGTGCATTTATATTTATTCTGCATTGTGTACCGTAGTCCGTGCACATTTTTCTACCAGCGGAAAGCTTTGAAGTGATATTCAGCTGCTTTTTTTTTGAAAGAAATCTTTATTCAGTGCCATTGAGATTCAGTGTATCTTTTTCCAGCATGGCCTGACAATAAGGCTCATATAAAAGTTGCAGCACATAGAATCAATGAGCAAAAATACAATCAAATCCAAATTAGAGTTAGTCGAAGTCAAAATGCACTAGCGCTATAGCAGAGCAGCGGGATCAGGGGTTAAGGCTGTATAGATCTTGTTTAAACAAAGCACAGACAGCTCTTTAATGAGTCTACCTCAAGGCACTTCATAAGGATTTGTTTGCTCAACCAGATTCATTTTTTTTTTTTTTTAGCGTAACTACTGCTGCTGTGAGAGCTCACGAATGGTCTACCATCAAAATTGGCTGCTCTGGGGACCCATAGTCAGCCTCATTTTCTTTATTTGTTTAAAACCTCTTGAAAAACTTGGAAAACTAGGAAAATTATACCAAGGTAAATGCTCCTGTATTTCCTTGGCTGCCCTACATCTTACATTTAGTAAACATTCACTTATGCAGGCTTCATTGGCGTTTCCACTGTGACCGATGAATAAAGCAACAACTCATTCATTTTTCAACAGCGCTGGCTATTTTTTTCACCGATTGCAAGTTTTCATTCTTTTTTTGCACCTCATTTACGTTGTTTTATGTTTCTTTTTTTGTTTGTTTGTTTGTTTTCTAGCTTCACTTTGTATTGCGCATCATTTTGGAGCAACCTGGCATTGTTGTATCCAAAAGCCTGGATACAAAGATACAAGGCCTTACACAGTGTGGTATTTCTGTACATGCGGTTCCTCCATCTGGTGTTTTAATGAGCTGAACAACTAGTAATGAAAATATGCAAATCTGCATGTCCCGTACGCATGTTATCTACATGTGCAGACCGAATACATTTGATGTGGTGAATAGTTTTTTACAATGCATGCCTTTCTGTATGGCATATGGCTTTCTGCAGACCTGCTACTGCAAATGTGATTTGAATTCTGTATATGCTGCAAATTCATGCCTTTTTTATCTCCTCAAATTTTCCTCATCTGTTATTTATTGCATAATAAATAGTGAATGAATAATTTGATTATTCATGCTGCACAGATTTAATTTTTCTGTATTTTGTTGTGCATATCATACATATTTGTCATGTCTTTGTCTCAGTAATCTGCAGCACATCCTGTATGCATGCTGTAATTCATATTTGATAGTTTTCATTTGGTTAGGTATCTTCCTTGATATATTTTAGTGTTACAGTTTTTGATAGCGCTCTCCTGTTGCATTTCGTTTTCCTCAAAATAAAGACCACATTTGCCATAAACCCCCTTGCTTTCTGTTGCAAACAGGAAGTTGCCCTCCTCCCCTTCCCTAGCAGTGCTGTTTGTTTTGAAGAATAAGAAGAGGGATAAAAGCCAGTAGCCAGTAGCCCTTGATAACAGCTAGTATGCATCCATCCAGGCCAGGTAAGGTAATGTCAGGTTGATACTGTGCAGTTGGAATGCTGGAAATGGAATAAAGTGTATTACTTTTAAAGTCAAAACTGTTCCTGTTTTATGCAGCAAAGTAATTTCCCATCAAATCTGACCACACAATGTAAGATGCAATGTAGAGCCAAGCAGAAACCTGACAGCCTTCTCAGCAATGGTTTTGTTTGTTTAATATAATTATATTACTGTCTTGAAATTAATGAAATGCTGATGTATTGATACTAAAATGCTACACATAGCACTTTTACTACCCCTCATTTGCGCTGTTCTTATTTCTATTCTGTTTTTCTGAATTCAAGCACTATTTGCTTCTGCGGCGACACTATTTCCCCACAGACGTCATTAAATTCCAACTTCAAGTTACCTTATCTTTATCTTGTAGCCGCCGCGTGCCTTTGAGTTAGCTGTACTTCTGCTGCAGCTCCTGGGATGGAAGTCTGACTTTGTGCATGTGATCTCAATCTGAACTGTAAGCCACCAGAGGCCTTTTCTGTGCCTCCCTGGCCTCCACAGCCATGCCACAGATTAGAGTGTGTTGGTGGGGAGATGTGTGGGGGGGGTGGAGGGAGTCTGTTGGATATTGCTCAAGGAGAGGTCGAGGCAACCAAGCATAAGACTGCAGTCACTTCTTGTTCAGTCAAGGCAGTGCCGGACACCTGTGCCATCTCCAGCACGATTGCTCCATCTCTTTGCCACGATCCAGCGCCAGCGCTGCAGGCCTGATCTAATGGAAACTGACAGTTTAATAAACTGACAAGCAAACGCCAGAACCAACCAACCAGCTACGCAAGTTGGCACAAGTGAGCATACAAAATGTAATTTCTTTGTGCTGCTAATGCCCTAAATCACGTACTGATGTCACAAACACACACCAAAAAGAAGAATACACAAAGATTTTGGCAAACATGCTGCTTGATCAAAACTGGTGGCAATTTCACCTCTGTTTTTTTTATCCATGGAAAGTCAACCGAGCATCTGACTTGGTCCTTGGAAAGCCCTGCTTCACGTTCATACAGTTACATGTTCAAACCAGGGAGCTGCTGAGTACTGAGTCTGTCACTGTTGGCCACTGACACATGCACAGGGGCAGCTGGGGGTTCAGTGCCTCAGTCAGTGTTCGTGGTCCATGTCAAATGGAACATTTCCTGATTTCTTGACACTTCCCAGACTGAAATGTTGTATTTCCACGACACATAAAAATGTAACATGACATTTTTTTTTTGTTTTTACTTGGCCATCATTTTAACACTTCAGATGATTGATCATTCTATTTTATTCCGCAGGGGGGAGTGAACACAACCTGAACACCAGGCATGAATAATTAACGGTGCACTATATAAAATTGCCGAGATATGATTTTAGTGAGGTCTGTTTAGGCTCAACTGACAAAAAAAATAAGCATGTAATGTATCAGTGAGCTGGCCAATGATGCGAACCATATAGACTCTGTGCTTAGTCCGCTGTTTTTGTCAGTTGAGTCTAAACGGCCTCACTTGTGACCCTTGACAATTTTACATCAAAACAAACTTCAACTTAAATATTATCAAAATTGTAATGTCTCCAAATCGCAGGAGCTGCAATTTTTTGCTAAAGGTAAAATGTATGACAAATCCAATTATAAGTTAAGTGTCATGGCACTATAGAGAAGCTCTGGCCTGCAAATCATATTCCAGATGTAAGAGAGCATGTTTGTTTGGTACAGGCTCCGGTAAAAATAATCAGGATGTAAAAATTATCATTCCCACTAATGTTTGTGAATCATATCACAATCACCAATACACAATGCACAAGGGGGAAAGACGTAAAAACTTGAATATCACCTGCTGGTTTATTTCAGAACTAACCTACTGGAGCCGCTTAGTGGTGAGAACTAAACATTACTAGGGACAGGGTCCGGCAAGCACAAACCTGGCTGCTCAGAGTCTGACAAAACACCATGATATTCCATGCCTTGTCTTAATAAATTCCCTGACTTCCCCTGCCTGGAACACCCTTTTCAAAATCCCATGACCTTCCAGAAATTCCATAACCTGTGGGAAACCTGCGTAATCACATCGACAGTAGTCTCTTTCCCTCATCGAGATTTCCCCAGTTGGTGCATGGATTCGAATCACCAACCCTTGAATCTCACGTCTGCTTCTCCAACCTCTAACCTGCCCTCTTTTTATTTAGTTCCTTATGCCTGCTATTGCTGAGGCTCGATGAACGTGCATGTTAAGTGGCTTGGCATCAACTCAAAAGCACCACGGTGCACTAAATACTGAACAGAGAGAGATGTTTGTACTGCTAATGAACTCGTAATACAACAGTAAGTTGATCAGAGAGATCATTTGGCAAAGGCTGGCGGATTCCTCCGGCTTTTCTCAAGCAGGGAACAAACATGTCTGAGAAACGGAATCCGGGTAAATATGAGGTAAACATGAAGTGGTGTCGGTGGTGGGCCAGAGGGGCAGATGTCATTGCCACTTCTTCCCAGCATGCCATGCAGCATAGACACCCCCATCATCTACTTCCTTCTGCTCAGGTAACAATGTGGGGGGGAACACAGTCTGCAATGGTGCCTCTTTAATGTACCATCTATGCAAGCTATCTGCAGTCCTAATGGGTGTCCACAGTGAGCATTTCATTCAAATAAGCTGGCACAAATGAAAATGGACATGATCTGCCCTGGTGTTTGTCTGCATGCTCAGAAACAAAGTCGTGAGCAATCGTTTGAAAGTGGCGTGCTGTTTTTTGATGAACAGCCTCTTATTATGCCGCTTCACTGCGAGGGGTATTTAATCAAACCCCAAACTCTCCGTGGATGCAGCATGTTTCCGTTCAACTGCCGGGTGAATTTTAGGCAAGCTAAACCTTTTAAAGATCTCAAAAAAGATCCTGTAAAACGTGAGCACTGGCAAATAAAGAGGTGTACTTAAAATAAGAAAACACATCTATGAAAGAAAGAATGTTTTTTCTAGAATTGATTAGAAGGTTGTAGGAGAAGAAGGTTTGCAGGTTCTTATTAGCTATATTTCATGTTGCCGAAAGTATTAAACAAAACCGCCCTTGCCAATACTCTAATGCATCTACTACATGGCCATAAAACAGTTAAACAGTGTGTATCCATATCAGGGATATTTTATAGACAACTTTAAACTCTTGTGCAATGAGGCCGAACCGTTCATGATGCCGACACGCTTCCATCACTAATTATCGCCTCATTCCTTTCTGCCTCAAGCAAGTGTTAAAACCTTTTCGTAATATCGAGGAAAAATGTGTTGAAATCTGCCATTCCCATACAACTTTCCTAATTTGAAGCCTCATAATTTGCATAAAAAATGTTTTGTTGGAAACCCATCTGCTGTCTAAACATTAGCACAGAAGACTGAACAAATTGCTATGGCAAACTGAAAGGCTCTCAGTAGAGTTCAAACCTCCGCCAACATGGAAACATCCTCCAACTTGCAAAGCTGCAACAGTTTATGTTTATTTAGCATTTGTCCCATCATTTATCATTTGTATCATTTGTCATTTTAATGGGAATCCCAGATCTGCATTACCACCAAAATGTGACAAAAGCTATCTGTCCACACGTTGTACCCAAATCCATGTGTAACCTTTTGAGATAACAAACAGACAGGCAGACAGGAGTGAGAACATAACCTCATTCCACTTTCACTGCTGGAGGTAATAAAGCGTGCCTTACATTTTACGATCTTAATCCTCAAATCTGCAAAACCCTGAGGAGGCCTTAATTCACTGACCACCCATAGAATTGCCATTGATCTAAAAGCATCTCCATCCAATTCAATTTCTCTGACCCCCTCCTCTCTGAGAGCAGGTTATCACAGCAACTGGCATGACCAGCAGCGTGTACAGTTGTCACATGCCATCAGCTCAAGCAGGTCCAGACGCCGGGCCATGCCAGGCCATACGCACTCCCACAGTCTCCGGAGGGAGGGGGGGCTGCGGTGTGTATTTTTAGACAGTGGCACCTTATAGCCACAGCCCGGTCGCATCACATCTGTGTAGCTTAACTGGAGCCCTGCTCCCATCAAGGCAATGTGCCCTTTTACTACAAGGCCTAAGGTCAGACTGCAAAGCAAACACAGATTCATTGTGACACTAGAAAAAGCTAGGATAAAACAATGCGTGAACGTGTTCTAGCTTTGGTTACAAATTTTGTCAGACTGGTTTAAAGGTGCAATGAAATGAGAAGCAGATTTTTCAACTTGGTAGAGAATTTTCCATGCCAGAATGCATTTAACAATGAATTCAATAAATCTGGATTTTTCTTTTTGTTGTTGTATTTTTACATCAAAATCCCTTTTACATGCAAAACAGTGCATCTTCAATGGTGACACCATGCAGAACCAACGGGTTACTATGAATCCCACTAGAGTTCTGGGTCAGATACGCCGAATTATGGTTGTGTGAGGGCTTATGTCAAGCCTGTTTTAAAAGATGGGCAACAAGCCAACAAAATTTATGACCAATCACAATGCTTTGGGCGCATTTTGCCCTGGACTGAGGACTGGGAGCCACAATAATGCGGAACCAACAGGCGTGATCAAAAAATTCAACCAATAAAAACATCACATTTTTGTGTGTTCACGCTCCTCCCATCAAATAGAACCGCCTTTTCCTTGTTCCATCTTGTTTCACTGTGACTTTACCACTAAAATGGCCAAGCCACAATCAACTGACAGCTGATTGGATAGAAAAGAAAGGAGGGAAGCACTACTGGGTCTTTAGCTGTCACTACAGGTGATCTTTGGAAGGATCAGGTGCTTCATAAGTTATTAGATGCGTGGAATGACTATTTCCTTCTTTTAACTGTTTTATTTTCAATTAAAAGCGACCAACGCATTGCAACATAGCAGTCTTCATCAGGGTCACTGAACCTGACCCCGAACCTTGACCCTGATGATGTTGCTATGTTGCAATGCGCAGGTTGCTTTTAATGTTTGACCGTGTAGAATAAAGGGTTTTTATTCATGAGAAGACAGCTACAGTGTACTACAAGATATCGGGCTTAGAACTAAAGGGTGTCAATGACTAAACAAGGAGCACGTACATATTGTTAAAGCTTATCTAGATGATCCAAATGCATAATAGATGATGCACATGAGGGAATCTGTGGCTACAACATACAGTGGAGCATATTCTTCATGTTCCAGGCCAAACTGAGAGGCTGCAGACAGTAACCTCCCAGAGGGAAACTGATAGCAAGAGAGTAACCTCAGGGTTGATTGAATTTGAACAGGAGCGAGGCTCAAAGGAGCTGTTCCATCAGGCCAAACACCTCCCCTGGCACTAATTCTAGTCTGTTCACAGGTTTTTGCATTGAGTTACACGACCCTAAGTCTGACAAGACTTTTTTTTTTTTTTTTTTTTTTAACTATCCTTAAGGGTCCCATGTGCCTATTAGCAAGCTGATGTCGCCAGTCGATTTGTGAAAAAGCAGATGGATAGGGGCATGTGTCTCTGGGCAGATTTGATGTCTGCTGTCCAAAACTGGCGGACAGCATCTCATTACAGGCAATGCACTCACTGCCAACATGTCAACAATATTGTGGCACATACAGAAGCACATGAGCTGTAATGTAACTGGATTTGGGTATGACAAATGACTCAACTGATAGGGTACGCCGCTGCATAATTAGATTTAAAGGTTACATATTTTTAGGAGCGAAATGAGAAGTGTGAACAAATACCGAAGCTACTCCACTGACAATTAATTACAGTCTGTGGACTCAGGGTTTAAATTGAAATGAGTTACATTTCATTTTACTATTTGCAGTTGCATTACCCTGGTTACATGTCATTGTATCCACAAAACCAGTCCCTCAGTTTTTGGTAAATTTTTTGGTAAATGGACTGCATTTCTACGGTGCTTTTCTAGTCTACTGACCACTCAGGAGCAGTTAGGGGTTCAGTGTCTTGCTCAAGGACACTTCAACACACTCTCTGGAGGAGCCTGGGCTCAAACCAGGAACTCTCTGATTACTAGATGACCCGCTCTATCTCCAGAGCTATGCTGCCCCTTATTATGAAAAACGGTGCTGTCTCTGTTATTTTTAGCTACAGAAGAATTAATCATGGGGTTGGAAGGCTTTAGGTACAACTGACTAATCACCTGAATTTGTACCCCACACCTCTAAAATAAAGCAAATCCAAAACCAAATGCAATACATCATGATTCATTGTATTGGCTTGATTTAATGGTCAGTGACTAAATCCTATTAATGGTTTAGGCTGATACCCCCCCATGCTTTCAGTCATCGGATGACTAGAATTTCAGGGACAATTTGAGCTGCAGCTACTACAGATGGACATTCAAATTCCTCTCAAAAGAGGGAAGTAGTGTGGATGTTCACAAATAATAAACTCAAATTAACAACCAAGCAGAACTCATGAAACAATGGTATCTCCTTGACTCTTAATCGTGTATTAATTGATTCATTTCACTGCATGAATTATGAATCATGTTTTTGCTCCTGTTTTTCTATCAGTCAGAGCGGGATGCTTCTCCTGTGGGAGATCTCACGTCTATGAAAGGGAATTCATGGAAGTGAATTAGTATTAGTTTGATATTCATTTGCACTGCTGTCAATTACCAAAATTTGAGATAGTCCTGTTTTAAACACTAATTATTAGGCTTAATGCAGCAGCCAAATCTGCCAAATCAAAGGTTGGTTCAAGTTTTGTCTAAATAACTGTCAAATTAGTTGTGTCACATTGAATAATCCCCATGAATTGTTCAAGCAGCACGTTTCATTTCTTTCATCAGACTGGAGTAGCACTGCACAATTAATCATGGATAATTGTACATTGTGATTTTCTGCTTCCACAATTAATTACCATGCCGTCCAGCAATACTGAAGTGCTTGTTATGTTCTTAGTTCCCTAAAAAGCCCTGCTGGGGTATATCAAGCACTTCACTATGGGTGACCAGTCACCTTCGAATGTGCAACATGCACCATGTGACCGAAAACAAAGTTCAGATGGAGAAGCAGCAAGGGGACCTTACACAGAGCATCTTTGAAATAAGCCAAGAAAGAAAGAACAGATCGGCCTGTTGTTAAGAGAAGAAAATCCTGAAAATTTAGTTCTTAGACGTGGATCATCCTCGTCATCTAGAGATACTTTAGTTTTAAACAAGGGTGACGGCAAGCATAGATTCTTTCCAAAGTCTGCCTTAGTGTTGTAGCTGTACCCCAAAGTAATGAAGTAGAAATTACTTATTAGTTGAATTATTTAAATAAAGACAATACTCAGGATTATCATTTTTGTCATAAACCCTAGAATCAAGCGTGAGAAGTCCTCATTTAGACAAACTGCATCTTAAAATGTGCACTTAAGTCAGATGTGATTTGAGCAGGTTTTCTTATTTGAGTGTCTGTCTCCGTGTGCTTCAGAATATAAAAAGTGTATGTCTGCACTATGTAGACTGCACAAGCCAGTGCATAAAATTACGTTGCCCCAGTATTGATCTCTTGTCCTCACTGATATTTATATCCCCTCTTTTTAATAAACAGCAACAGCTAACCAATGCTGATGATTAGTCTTTCCATTTATCACGATATCACTTGTTTTATGGTTAGCATAACACATTATTTAAAGAAACAGTCCACCCAAAATGCCACAAAAGATATTACCTAGCACAATCTATCCATCGATCTATCCTCCCCTAACAAGTATGAATTACAGTCAGATAGATACAGCTTGTCAGCGTTTTTAGGAAGGAAATAGTTCCCAAAGAAACTCTTCGCCTCCGAGGGCTGTGGATGATATTGGGTATCTGTGTCGTTTTTGGGAAAAGCTGTTGCTGTTTTTGACAGTTTGAGCTCCACAAAACAAAAACCACCCAGCCCCGGTGTACTGGAGTGAAGGGAGACAGGGGAGATGGCGGCAGACTGGAAACTTGACCAAATCACACACAAGCTATCTGGATGCACAAGGGGGTAAGTGGGGAAATTATTTTATTTATTTATTTATTTATTTATTTATTTATTTATTGTATTTCAGGTGTGCTGATCCTTTAACTGTGATAGGAGGTGTAAAAACCACTTGATATGCATGTTTAGCAGCTCAGGAACTACTGTGCCACTCAATGCAAAGCAATAAGCTGTAACAGGGTGTTTGCCAAATGTAAACAAATCATGCACTGATGTGGAAACCAAGGTTTAGCATGAATGAATGAACGTCCACTGTACAGAACATTTGCGGCCCCGTGTTGTTTTATTTAGGACCTCAGGGGACGTTTGAACATTTTCGTTCAATTTCTTTAATCTTTCTTATTCTTGGATTATTTTACCCAAGAGAATTTAAGAGAATGTTCATGCATGATACCCATTATTGCATGCTCAATGTATTGCTTGTATGATCCACAACAGATCTGCAAAACATCTCTTTCAGTGGGGGTCCTTAGGGAAACATTTCCTTTCATGGTGACTGAATTCAAGCTTCTGTCATGGCTGTCATGTTTTTGGACATTTCATGTGAACTCACAAACTAGAGCTAGGTTGGGCAATAGTGTGCCAATCGTTTTCATTCCAAACCAAACACAGCGGCTGATTTCTGTTGACTGGGAGAGTCTTGTGGGGAGTTTTTGTTCCAAAACAAGAGTTTGGGCCGGAAAGTGAGTTCTGAAAGCCAGAAATCTCAGCACATAATGAAGTAATCACTGAGTCATTGATAGTGATCAACGATCCTATCAACCCCCTACAGATACATTATGGTGAATTTGTGGGGGAGTACAAATCTTATTTATTGCCTCTTTAATGCTTACTAAGGATGCACAAGTCTTTAAAAATCAAAATTAGTATGAAAACTTTTTTCTTTTTTTTCTTTTTTTTGCTATTCAATTTTATCTCTATTTTGCAAAGCTTTTTCAAAACATCAAAGCCAATTCCCTCCCTTTTGCATAATTCACAGACTGGCATGGTAACCCTGAGCTCAACCTACGACCACACTGAGGCCATTAACTAGATGACACAAAGCATCAAGGTCACCTCAGTCAAATTGGCTGGGGAAGCTGGACTGGAGCACTGTTACAGTTAAACCCCCTGCTCAGTGAATGCTGCTGTATGGACGCTGAGCACAACAGTATCCAAACTATTTCTCTGCATTCCCTGTTAACACAGCCAGCACAAAGCAAACACAGATTCCAACTGACAGCAATTCACAAAATGATAACAGCTCTGATATTGAAAAGCGAGCACAAGCCACAGAGGAAAAATATACAGTATGTTTACTGTAACTGCCTACATTCACCAAATGTATATTTTGCAGAAGCATTAGCAGTGGAAGCACGGATGAATAAATCTGTCCATGAAGGACCTTCCCCTACACTCGCCCCTACACATTCATATAGACTGGAGTGTTTTTTCATATCTATGTTAAGTGGTAGTCATCACTGAGACCAGGCCACGTGGAAAACCCAAGAGCAAATGTTTAACTCGAGCCTGAGAGGTTTTTGTCACAAAGAAAATAACTCCTTCCCTCTTATATTCACTGATGCATTAATAAATCTCACAGTAATGATTACTTTACCAAATAACACTGTAACGAATTACCATTCAATGACACTAAAGCTAGGTTTGATGAATAATTATATAAAACTGAATTTCTCTAGGTGCAAGTAAGCCCATTTTAATTTTAGGATTAGGAGCAGCGCCTAAGTGTTTTTGCAGCGCACCTTAAGATGAATGAACGTAAAAGCAACATCAGAATGAATGTAAAAACATGAGTGAGAATTCTATGTGCTGACAAAATTAAATTAAATTAATTAATTAATAAAAACAAAAAAACGGAGAGGTGGCTTGATCTCAAATGGAAAGGTAAGCTGGCGGCAGGAATGATCTGCCAATCAAGCAATGAACGTTTGTGTGATTGGTGTGCGACAGATGCTCATCTGCAAGCTAATCAAACAGTTGATTGGATATTTCTCTGTACAGTCAACTTGGAACAGTAGTTACAACCATCGGCTCAGATAAGCAAGTTGCAAGCCATCAATAAGGTAAACCTCAACAAAGAATACAGTATAAACTATATTGCTAGGGAGTAATTCTTGTGGATGTTGTTAACAATAGTGATAGCAGATAGAGAGAAGATAGAACTAATGTAGTCTATTTTACAACTTAAGAAATTGATAACCTCGCTAACTTAGATAGCTAGCCAAGTACTGAATTAAGTTACGTTAGCCAGTGGAGCTAGTTAGCTGACGTTACATAAAGACACCCCGACTGAACTATCGTTAGTAGCTCACGTGGTTTGGTAGCTAAACAAAGTGCCAGATTTCTTTCACAAATTTGGTAAGGATAATAGGTGGAAAACTAAAATAACGAAATTTCCTTTGAATAATTTTGAACCACCCGCCAGACCCTACTGAAAACCTAGGGGAAAAACCCTAACACTAGCCTTCAATATAATGAGTAATGCAACAAATTACTGCACCAAGGAAGGAGTAATTTGAGTAATAGTGGTACATTCAAAATGAGTAACACATGGGCAACATAGTGGCTCAGTGGTCTGAGCCACATACCAGGCAAATAAAACATTATAGGAAGGAGGCTACATGCTACACTAAATATATGTAAACAACATGATGTCAGGAGTGAGCATTAGGGTATACAATAGGGTTGGACCAATTCATCAGGCGGATATTGGTGTTTTACTGAAAATTGCTTATCAGCCGGGCAGTGTCATCCATCTCTGACACGATGAGTAAGACGCAGTTTGACTGATTATATATTTATTGTAGAATCAATGGTGTATTTGTTGTCTGCGGGAAGCCCTTGACCTTAATTGATTTGTAATGCAACATTCTGATTCACACATCACGCATCGCTGTTTTTATTAATATTATGCAGGGTTTCAACAGAGAGTCCCATGGCCAAGGTTCAGACTTTTTTCCACCCTTTCAAAAATTCTTGGGAGAAACACTGAGTGCTTGAAATCTAAAAAATGCATGGTAATGGTCAAATTTAAAGATACTGAATATCAGCACAAAATATTTGCTTTGGCAGCTTTAATCCAAAAATATGATTGGTATCAGCCCTGAAAAACTCATATCAGTGAAACCCTCACTGAAAGTCAGCAAATTTAGCTGACTTACATCAGTTTTTAGTACAAAGTTACTGATAAACACACACGGACACGCACACATCTACATGCTAACGCTCGCTGTTCATTTACTGTATATGATACTGCACACCAGGTAAAAGAACAGACAACTGAATCATTATTGTGGCTTTCAGTGGAAAGTTCTAGTATCCCATGATGGTCTGAATACTGTTTCAGTTTTTCCACCATGGTGAGAATAAAACACTGAATGCTTAAGCATATTGGCCAGCCTCAATACAAAAATATCAGCATCAACCAGCAAAAACTCATATTTGTGAAACCCTAGTACACACTATGATAGCTTGAAGCAAGTGGCTGATAGTATGCTGGTCTTGTGTGCCACGAGGAGGAAGACAATAGCAAATCTGAAGAGATAATGGAAGAATAATGGAGACAATTACAAGCTGCGACCTGTGTGCGTGTGCTTCTATCTGTATGTCCGAGTCTCATCACTTCTCCAATCCCAAATGGTTTCACACATTTAAAGCCAAGTAATAAAAGCATCAGCAGGGTGGGGAGATACAAGCCTTCTGCATTTCAGAGATAAAATAAAAAAAAATAACAATAAAGAACATCACATCAAAAACAGGTCGGGACGAAGAAAACGTACAGCGAAACAGAGAGAGGAGAGCTAGAGTGGAGTAGAGGCAGAGAGAGAGAAAGAGATAGTGTCCCTTGATGTGTCCTTATCTGGTTCGGTAGCCCAGATTTCCAGCCTGATAACTGCCAAACTCCCAGTAATCACAGCTGAGGCCGCAGTCCCTTCACTGCAGTCTCTCTCAGCTTCATCACTGCCACCATCCCATCTTCACCTTCATTTAAAAGGGCCTTTCAGCTGGAATGTGGAATGTCTGTGTCTTTCCGTATTGGAGACTACAGGGAACAGTGGGGTTATACGGTATGTTACGCACTGCAAACCAGCTCCCGTAGGCAACAGCAAAAGAACATGCACTTCACCAACCAAACGCTTATCGACCAGGAGCTGACAGGCCACGTAATTGCGTCTGTCAAACATGTCATGTACTTCTGATTTACATGACAGAGAGGGCTGGGACGGAGGGGGGCTGGATACTTAACGCTGTGTCTTTTAACATGATAAAAGGCTGGCATCCCCCACTGCTGCGCCCGTCACTGTCGCAGTTTTCAACGGTCTAGAAATGCGCCGCTGCGGTTTATTTATTCCCCTGCTCTCACGCATTGGGAATGGTTAGGTGGCGAAGAAGACGCCAGGACGGTCACAGAGCAGGAAAATCCGATGATGGTTTCCAGATCACACTGACAGCTGTGAACCTATGTGCGCGTGCCTTCTGGTGATTGCTGTGGAAAAAACATGTACAGTAGGATGCAGTGTAAGATGTATAATTCACACCACCGCTCAGTACTCACATTGTCTGTTCTGAGCTTCTTGGCAGGGCAGCCTCCATCCACGGGATGTAGCATGTAATACAGTCGCACTTTGTTGGCGTGTTTCCGACTCTGGAGAAAAAGTGCAGAAAAAAAGGATGATTTGTGCAACATTAAAGCAGTAATGTGTGAAATACTCATTTTAACTTCAGTGACATCTTTGGCACTAAGCGCCCATTCCTCAGTATCTGAGACAATGGCTATAGAGCCGGCGCCCTGTTGCTTCTCAATATAAACACCCTGTGTAATCTCTGTCATGTTTTAGTAATGACATTGTGGCATGAAAAATGGCCATCTCAACTGCCTCGCTCCCACAATTGAGTTAACTCCCTTATGAATATGGCTCAGAGCAAAAGGCCATGAAAAAACAGAATCATGAACAAGGTACGGGCTGAATCACTATTGCGCTTTGTCAATCGGTGTGGCACAACTGACATTTTTAGGAAAATGTCACAGATTATTACTTTAAAAAAGCCTGTCATCGCCTTACCTAACTTTTACATTTCCTGTCCCTCCCAGTATGAACTACAGTTCCAAAGATCTGGATTAAGAGTGTGGTGACTTGCTGAATAAAAGTTCCACTAAAAGGGAAGTTGAGGGAAACTGTCAAATGTGGCGGACACGGCATCTCCCTTACACTGGAGTCCATTGATAATTAGTGCTAGTTTCACTGAGGGCACAGCCTAGAGTCTTCTTACCACCCATCGATTCCCAAGAATCTGACAGCAGAGCCACAACTGGGGCGAAGAGGAGAAGTGTGACCATCAATTTCTCATCTCATTTATTTTAAAATGACTGTTTAACTCCAAAAGCATCAGATGGCACCAGATCTGGCCTTAAAAGGAAGGAAAGGATGTGAGGACGATGGGGTTCAGCAAAGGACTCAAAGAGAGGATTGACTGCCAGTGAGGGGAAACCTACTGCAGTCGTCATTGCATCTCGCATGGGGAAGTGACAGATGAGAAAGAGCTTATTGTTACAAGACACCGTCTAGCGAGGCGTGCTGTAGCATGGACGGCTGCCCGGCACATCAGTCCGTCAGGCAGAAGGACAACCACTGGCTTCTTTTCACAAGGACATGACAGACGAACTCATCCTGCCTAGCCAGGAGGCGAGGACGGGGCTGCAGGAATCTATTTGTCGTGCCTGTCTGGTTTTCTGGCAGGGATATTGGAACCTGAGCTCAATCTCTTTTTTGAGAAGAAAAACTATCAGGCTTAAGAAGCATGAAGGCTATCAAGCTTATCATTCAGTGAATTCTTCCTTTACAATTTTTTTTGTCTTTTGATTACCTTTTATTTAGAGTCATAATCCATGGTATTTTTCTATAAATAAATCTCCGGTTTGCTACTTTCTATTGCCTATTGGTGTAACACAATAGTGCTTCAAGCCTCTAGCCACTTCACAAAAGCTTTTGCATCCATTGTTCTAAAAATATGCTGTCTGGTAGCTGTTTCTTGGGTAAAATCCTTTAGTGCTCAGGAAGTGCTGCATTTTACTTTTCCAATTTGTTTGAAATAAATAGAAGGACTGGGTAGTTAGCATGAGCAGTGATAGCTGCCATGGCTCAATGGATAAAGAAAAGAGCGCCACCTAAAGACGCTCAAACTTCATCAGCAGGAAATCCAAGGAGAGAGACAGTACTGAACACACTATTTGACTGCCAGGTGATCTCTGGGAAGTGCAATGCAGAATCACCACAGCAATGAGCACGTTATTTGGAATGCAGACGCATTCCTTCGCTAGCGGGAAGGTCACAGGGTCACCAACAATGTCAGGTTTCATCCTCTAGCCAACATGAATGCTGTCACCAAGTTTCATGGCAATCCACCGAATGGATTTTGAGATATGCCGCTCTGGACCTGACTGCTGACGGAACAACGGACAGTCTCATAGGTTACTTCTTTAAACAGTCAGGTCTCGCTATGTTACTTTAGTCTGTGCAAATGTGGAAGAGGGAACAACTATTGCACAGTGAATAAGATGCTACCAGTCTCTCTCTATGTCTGTAGACATAAAGAGACAACCAAGACAACCAAGCCTAAAAATGTCAACATAGCTCATGCCATGGCAGGTTAAAAATGTAAAACAGATGCTAAAATTTGGTTTACCAACCTAAAAATTACATTAGATGGGGACCCAATTGGAAATTAGTGTGTACCCTGCTGGTGTGATTTGGCCACTTAGCCTGTCTCTGTCACTATAATCCACTCAGTGTGTCCCATCACAGCCTTGGGGTCTGTTCAGCTACACCCAATGAAAACTACATAACAAAACTAGAACAATAGTGTCTACCCACTAGCAAGATACAACCTTATAGGAATGCATATTACACTTAAGTCACTGCTTTCAACAACAGAGTAGTGCATTTATTCTGCTCAGAATCTGGATATCCAAATTATTTTTGTAGAAAACAAAATTGTAGCTGGTTGGTCTCACAGTGTTCATTTCTCCTGCTTAGAAGTTTGATTAAAGGGTGTATTTGGAAAGCCTAATATCTTCCATGTTGCTTTTTCCTTCCAAGCTATAGTTTCTGCCAGTGGGTCCCTTGTTCCCTCCCCTAATCTGTATCAGTGCTAAGCCTGGTAAACTTGCATGTATCTTTCAAAACTAAAGGGAAATCTGACTATAAAGACATCTGAGGACACATTGGATACATTAAACTTTTATGTGCGTGTTAAAGGAGGGCATGTGTGATTCACCCCCTTCCTTCCCCACCTTTCACTTGCTCGTCATCCCTTCTACAAGTTTGCAAATCGTTCTGACACCGACAACTTGCAAGAAGTCAGCGAGCACAGATTCGACATGGTGTGAAGTTGTAATCACAGATTTGAGAAGTTGTAATCGCTGGGTCGGGGTTGCATTTTTTAAAAAAATGTACTCAACTGCAAAATCACACATGCAAAGATACAGTGTTACATGCTTGCAAATATATCGGCAATATTTCCAAACCTATTCTGCACCTTTGTGAGTCTTTGCTTTGGGTTGAAGATGTAAAATACACATTTACAGATATCTTCTGCAACTATAAAATCTGATATTTTGAATCTGAGCTGCCTTCAAAGAGACCAGACTCTACAGACACTGTCTCTTGAGAGACCCAGTGAAGAGTTTCACAAATTGGTCTGATTTCAAATAAGACAGAAAGGTCCCAATAAGTCACATGAAATATGGTGGTAAAATCTGTTTGTCTATAATCATATTTCATCACGGCTCATTCTTTACTGCACCTCTTCAAATTCAATGTAACTGCTGCCACTGAAAATTTATGAAGCACTGTTACCACCATGATGTGCCCCTCTGCCATTCACCTCCCAACGCTCCAGCACATATTTCCACGCCTTGCCATACCTCATGAAATGAACACTGATTTACATTTCATTGGGGAAACCTTAAGAGACCCATAAAACCGGGTAACTGAGGAAACCAGAGGCAAACACCATGCAAGCAGAGCCATGAGACGAAGAAGCATCCACTTGTGAGATAGCAGCTAAGGGAGGATATACTCAACTGGTAGGAACTTATGGGTAATTATCTCTCTGCATATTATAGATTTACAGCTGTGCAGACTGAAGTGCCAAAGGCTAGAGAGTATCGGCCTGTTTCTGCTTGGTCAGTTTGGATGAAAGCCTCTGATTGTAATGGTGACCACTGAATGGGAATGTAAATAAACTGGATTGGAAAAGGGAGTTTGGATGGGAAGGGTAGCTACTGTAACTGCACGCTTGACATAATCAGGGCTGAAGAAAAATCCATATTGCATTACCACCATATCAGTGAGCTGATCAAAGCCTCTGTGGGTTCGTACCC
>OMKZ01052897.1:0-24636 GCA_900302535.1 Neoniphon sammara
GTATGTATATAAATATATATATATATATATATATATATATATATATATATATATATATATATATATGTGTGTGTGTGTGTGTGTGTGTGTGTGTGTGTATAATAATAAGAGCTGCTCTATTTACTGGACCAATGCCAAATTGAAAAGGCCTCAACTCATGCACTGCTGCATAAGGAAACAAAAGATATGTATCAAACACATGAGCATGAGGGATCACACCCCACTGATTGATGTAATTCAAAACCATTTTCCATGCATTTTGAACTCACAATTACAAAATGGGTGTTCCATCCATTCTTGCTTCATGGTACAGAAGCTACAGATTTCATTTACACTATAAATATATTGGGAAGTGCTGTTATGACAAGAATATTATTGATGAGAAATGTTGTTCAAGGACACTTTCATTTAACTTGTAACTGCATATTCATGTAGACTCATTAGGCACGGTGCCATTTGATACTATTTTAGATTCGATTTATTCCTGCATATTAAATTATATACCAACTCATCAAGAGTGGAGCAAGTGGAGTTTAGAATCTTGAGGATAGAAAATATGAGCTTGAATAAGTGTTGTTATTATCAAGATTCATTTTGTGTTTCTTCCCCCTCTATCTAAACTCACATTCTCGTGGGCTGTTCTTGTGATGTCCGGCAGCAGACAGACTTTAATTATGTTTCTCTTTTTTCTATGAAGTTTTTGGCTGGGTGGGGCAAATTTTTTTGTTTGTTTTTAGTCAGCTATTCATGTTAACATGCTGTTAATGTGAGGTTTCATTCCCTAGCCAACATGAATGTTGTCACCAAATTTATGATGTGTATTACACGGTAATGAAATACACGTCTTGGATTTAAAAAAAAAAAAAAAAAACAACGAGAAGGAGAAGTTAGATGGTGGGTACTATAACCGCTGAACATAGTTCCTACCATCTAACTTCTCCTAAAATGGCTTGACACATGACACATCATGTAAATAAGACAGCTTCGGAGTTGCTGTAAGGTTTATTTCTTTCACTTTGACAGAGCTAGTTGGTTTGTCTGGTAAACAAATGACTCCTGTAGACTTCAAGTCTTTATGCTAAGCTAACACAAAACGCTAACCAAAGGAACCGAACCAGTAGGTGAAAATGATATCGAACATCTTGTCTCAGTCTGGGTAAGTCGGTAAGAGGGTATTTTGCCCAAAAAGTTGGAGTATTCCTTTAACCCTTACTGTAAGGTAAACCTAATTCGAATCTTAACTTCAACCCAAGTCTTAATCTTAAACTTGTCCCTTGAAGAAATGAGAACCAGTGATATCCTGAAGTTGGAGGACTTCCTTCATCTTTCTATCTTTATGAGAACATTTGATCCTCATAAAGAAGTTAGCCCAAGAACACACACACACAAACACATGCACACAAAGTCTATGTGGGGAGTTATTCAGCCGCCCATCCCTGACTCCCCCCACTCAGGATTTAATTCACACAATGTGTTATGCCCCAGTCTGACTTGTTTGTTTTCACAGTCAGTGGGACGTTTTTATTGACATTATGAAGAAGGACCGGTTGTATGCGCAGCAGTGGGAATTACCATTGTGGTCAGGCTCTCATATACACCAAGACTGTGCTCCTAGCCATACACATTACATGAGCAAATGAATGGGCACATTTATATAAACAGTTCATGACTTACTGCCTACCTGTGTGTATGAACTAAGTGGCTGGCTAAAACAAAATGAAGGAGTGCTGTGTAATCAGTGCATAATTAGCTAGGTTAATGATTGATGTCAGAATGTGGAACTAGCACTTTAACCTCATTACGCAGATTAGCAAGCACATCTGTTGTAAGTCAACATTCTCCTCCGATGAAGGATGCCAAGTGGTACTAAAGCTCTGCCAAGTCACAAAATATCCAAAACAGAGAATAAATTCCAACTGACTACCAGGCACTCCATGCAGAAAATATGCCTTTCATATTTGACACACAGAGAGAACGGGAAAAGAGACATGGCAAGAGTTTCTTATTTGTTTGATGTAGTTATAAGCACAACCAAAAACTTGGATTTGACTTGGAGTGTCATGGTTAGGCTTTGATTTTGGCTATGATCCATTGTGTTTGCCCACTGTGGAGGTGATCAGTTGGGTTTGAGCGGTTCCCACCATGCCAACCCACAGGGAAAATGCTCTCTGTCAGGATTCTGCCAAAGAGGTTAGCAATGCTTGAGCATGCACAACCAGAAAAAGGACAAGAACATTCGTATTTATCAAAATTAAGACCACATTTCCTGTAATCCCTATTTCTTCCTGTTGCAAAAAGGATGCTGTTACTTGTCCCTCCTTCCATGCCCACATGTGATGAAGAGCCAAGACGTGATACAAATTACTGCCTTAAGTGGGGAAGCATCAGGAGGTAGAGTGATCATCCAGTAACTGGAAGGTTCTTGGTTTGATCCCCAGTTCCTCCAGAGAGCAGATGACACTGATGTTCTTTTCTCTGCATGTTCTGGACATGTTTCTCACAGAAGGTACTGTGGTTTCCTGTTAATCATTTGCACTGTATTCTGTGAATCTGTGATCTTCATAAGCCATCATTAGCTAACTATAAAGAATGTGTAGTTACAGTAAAAAGCATTTGGTTGGGAAAAATTATCCAAATGCCAAATGCCATATAATATAGCCAAATGCCAATCTCAAGATAAATGCACTCATGACATCTATCAGCACCTAGTTTCTTAGCAAATATATATTCAGAAACAGATTAAGTCAATAGCACATGTAACAAATCCACCTTGTAGTCTTCCCAATGTTTTGGTGGGACCAGATGGGCACTGGAAGCCCCAAGCAGGCAAGGTGGTCTATTCAGGCAACGTGCGCTGAAGTTAAATTGAAATTCCAGAATATAGTTAAAACAGTGGAACTGGGATTAAGTTCAGTCATTCCACTCACATATTGAAACTGAAGATATATGTTTTTGTCTGGCATCAAGGTTATGTTTGGTGTAATTTGAAGCCAGCAAAAGCAAGAGTGGGAAGAAATCGATGCAGCCCCCATGGAGAACCACTGAAGAAACAGAGCCCACAGGTCCATGCTGAGATGCTGAGAGGGAAACACATATTCAGCAGCAGGTGCATTGTGTATTGTCTTCACCAAAATGCTAATGCTGACTGAAACAGCATTTCAAACTGACCAGAAGTTGGCAGAAGCAGCAGCACAGAAAGGTGGAGGTGGTCAGTTTGACTGCTTTAATAGACTGTCCAATTGATGATGGCAGGGGTGTTTTCTGCGTTCCATACAAAATCCAATTTGGGTCTGGGCAGGTCTGATTGGAACATCAGCTGATGGGAAGAGATTACAATTATAATTGTAGATTAAATTAGAAGAGGATATTTTTTTGTTTTTGTTTTAACAAACAAAAACAAATACTGACAAATACTGTCATGAAAATGCTCCAGAATTACCTCAAAGAAATGAATGCTTGAAAAATGTTCTAGAAGCATAACCCCTTGTTCACACCAGACGCAGAAGCGCTGCGAACTGCCGGCAGTGTCCTTTCGGCGCCCATGTTAACCAATTAGACTGTTCAGACTTTCGGCGACTTTCGGCGTTTCGGCGTCTGGTCTATTTTCTCCGCACTACGCGAGCAAATTTCTCAAGAAAACACATTGAAAATACACTAGAAATTATCAAATCTCACCTGCCAAGCCTTTTCCTGCCCCTCTCTCCCTGTCTGGAGTTTGAACCCCCCCCTAAACTTGCCATTCAAAAGACCCCTTTCCTTGTCCATATCTGCTCAAGGAACTTGCCATCCACAACGTTACCGCTTCCTGATTCTCCCAACTATGGGATGGGCCGGGGGTCATACAGAACACACATGCGTTAACAGCACGTCAAAACAATTAGTGGTGTTAAAACAAATTTGAGTTAACTCGTTATTAACGTGTTAACTTTGACAACACTAATGTAAAACAATGAGCTACCAAAAATAGCACTATATAAATGCAATCACACCTACACCTGACCTACAATAGGTCAAAATAGATCAATACATCAACCAAGTTGCTCCCAGTCAGCAGGTTTACATGCATTTTAAAGGTTTGATTTTAGCCGGACTAATAGACTTTTTCAAACGTCATGTAAACATTTCAGTCCGACTGAAACCGTCCCACGTTGTTTTTTTTCTGAGTCGGGTTAACACACCTAGATAACTCATTTGGAGATCAGTTGGAACGATTGGCTGAGGCATTTTTCGCATGTTCCGAAGGTTAGAGGAAGAGGGGAATGCTGAGGCTAAAAACAATGTGCATTTTTGGACAGGCGAGGAGACGGACTTCATGTTGTTGCAGCTGAAGGAATTGGATGTCCTTAAATACATGGACGGACGAGAAACAAGGAACAGCGAAGTTTTTTCTTCTAGCTACCCATTGTTTTGTTCCGCCTTGTGACACAAAAGCTCAACCGGAATAAAGTCTTCCTCTTCTTCTTCTCAACAGGAACAAAGTCTTCGTCAGACACTGACATAGGCTACTTCCATCAGTAAATGGTTTCTTTGACTGAGTCATGTAAACTGGGACAACAACATAGTCCAATTATATCTTATCTTTGCCCTAATCGAGCTTAAAACTTTAGTCCATTTGCAAATGTGCATATAAACCTACTGAGTGTGGAGAGGGGAGCTCTACCCTCTAGCTGCTCTGCTGGGACGGAAGCAAGAAAGGCGCAGATCATCATGTTGATGAGCTGAGTTGTATCCAGCAGGTTTACTGTCAGTAGACAGAATGAAATCCACAGCATGAGGTGGACAGGAAACTCTGGACTGATTGTCTGATGATGTTGCTTGTCTTTGTGGAGGGATGTGAGTATCTTGCATCTCAGCCACCCTCAGGCTTGGGGTTCTGGGAGTGAAAAGGCTTAGGAGGGAGGGGGGTTAATGAGCACATCATGTGAGAAAGACAGGGAGGAGGCCAGGCTGACTCAAAGTAACTGCTGTGGCAACCTAAGGGTGTGTTCACACCAAGCATTGGTGGAGGTCTTTATTCAAACTGAAGTGTTTCCTCCCCTAGTTTGGCTCATATGGCCTGGTGAAAAGTTGTAGGTTTTTTTTTTTTTTTTTTTTTTTTTTAACTCCAGTACCACCAAATCATCTCAGCATGACGTATGAAAATGCCTCTTCCAAAAGAACTTTTGGTGAATGATGCAGACACCTGAAACATCTGAAAAGCCTGTCAGGACAAATGGACGGATGCTCACAAGGTAATTCTGTGAAACTGGCCAACACGTAAGGCACTTTTTGTTTTTAAGCTTTATTCATCCAGGCAAAGTTGATTAAGTTTCATGTTCTTTTCTTCCTTCAGTGGGATTTAATCTAGCAGCTTTCATAGCATAGTTTTGGGGTTCATGATAGTGAATTTTAATTATAGGATAATAGGTAGTCAAAGCACTCTGCAGGGTAATCAATAATCCATTATATGTCATGTATGATTCTGTTTGAGAAAAATGTAAAATGACATACCTTTGTTCTCTGTTGACTGTCAAACAGTTTGGTGAATTTACATCGTAATGACTATATTAATGTCCTTCTGTTGCAGAGGGCTGCATGTACCGTTACTGGATTGTGATTATATATACACAATAGGGTTGCACAATTAAAAAATGGAAATTATACCAATTATTCAAGGCTGTATATTCTCTCAGAGGTAAAAGTAACCATACAGCGCTGCAAACAAGGTACTTTGATGTTGTGCAGAATCCCACGCAAGCAAATGAAATATTTATATTTTTTTTAAGTGCTACTCTATGTAGGAAATTTTACAGAAACTGTCTACATTTATTGCAATTTACTGTTCATCACAATTATAATATTCAGTAAAACAAGACAGCATGGTGCAGCACCTTTTTGTTCTTTGGTAACTGAAAATATGGAATGATAGTATGAACATGAAAGTCAAGGAATAAAAATAATAGCTATCTATTACATGTAATGTCTTCACAGCCAAAATGACCCACTATTCCATTGCTCAAGGACCAGTGAAAAGACATTGAAGGCCTCCAAAGCAGTGCTATGAGACTGACAAAAGTTTCTCTGAGGCTCAGTCACAGCAGCACACCAGGCATCTCTGAAGTCTGCTTCTGCTGTTCAGGGTCTCAGCAACAGGACATCTAACAACCTCTCACCGTGCAGGAAAACATCAAATGTGTCCTCATCTTCTCTGTCCCCATGATGCTCTCTGCTAATAGAAAATGCTGCACGCTCATTGTCCTTTGGAGTGTACAGTTCACAAGCTGCACCTCTCCCTCTCTTCTCAGTTGCCTGGTTTAAATAGGCTTTTATGATGAAAAAGGCAATTTTGGCACCTCCATGCCTCATTGTGGATGCTCCTGCTTGACAGTCTAATGGACAGCTTGAAGTTGTCAAGCAGATACACATTAAATCTATGAGACATAAAGTATAATTATATCCTGCCAATATTCGAGACCTGTGCTTGCTGCAGGGTGTGTTTGTATGCTAGGGTCTGCACTTGGGGCTTTCAAACCCACAGCATAGCTCTATTTGAAATATAATCACATAAATAATGAACATCTAATTTTGAGAAGCAATTGTGCTCAAATGTTATGCCTTATTTAGAAGAAGGCCTAGGGTTATTGGGAAATTCAGCATGTGTACAACTGAATGAGAATGCCATCTAAATATGGACATCACGTCAAATAGCAATTATATGTTAATCAGCTGAAATTGTACAGAATGCACCTTCATCTGAATGCCCATTACATCTAAAATATCACAAATGTGAATGCTAAATCAAGCAGCTGCATATGAATGATCAAAGCACTCTGGTTGAATTAAAAAAAGATTTGTTTTCATCAATTAACTTGATTAACTGTGTCTGAGCAATTGCTATCACCTGTGTGAGTCACATTAATAGGATGGAAGATCAACTTGTTTAACAGGCAGTTATAGTCACCGCTGATGAATGCTGTGGAAGTGAAATCATATTCTTGAAATAATATTCACTGACAGTTGTGAGGCACTTTGCCCACTCAACTTGTGCGCAAAAGACAGTTTATGCAATTTACGACAAGTAATCACAGCAAGAAGATCAAAATTCTTTCCACTAGAGAAAGCACCAGGAACCAGATTCATAAAACCTTCTCATGAAAAATCATCTTCAAGTGCCATTTGTCTTAACTTTACTCTTAAGACAAAAAATAAATAAATAATAATGCTCTCAAAACAACTCTTAGATGTTTTCTTTACTGTCTTATGTTTCTTCCTAAGACAAAAACCTAGAAATAAATGGTTCACTGTGGTTGGTTGCACTGTGAATAAACTTACAAAGAAGCCCATCTATATGCCTTTAAGTATGCACTGAACTATACTGTTTTAACTTACAAATAAATAGTATTCTTGAAATGAAAGTTCTCAAATCTGGTCTTGATTTTTTCTTCACTTTAAGACAGCCCTTATTTCCTACAATGAAAAGGTAAGCATCCAAGTTTATACAATTAGATTAGAATTCAAAGTCTTCATAGGTTTTCTTACACTTAACATTAAGATTAACGTTTATTATAAAGCTTTAATTTTATGTAGACCCAAGTAGGCTGATGTGACATGGCTTTCTAAAAGAAGCTAGCAAATATTACAGTTACACTTATATGCTTTAGCCAAAAAACAATGTTTAAATTGTTTCATATACTGACTCATTTTAGTAAACTGTAAGTTGGATGAAATTAGTGATGCAACGCAATGGACTTGTAGCCTAATATATCAAACCAAGTTTTCTACTACCTGAAAGACAGTATAATACTGACAAATATGCTTATTTTAATAAATTAAATGTTAAATTTGATGTCCTGCAGACTCAACAGCAGTAGATAGATAGACAGAGATAGAGTATTTATTGTCCTAGGAGATTTGTTGCCACACTCTGTACAGGTCTCACATACATGGACAGTCAAATGATTTTTATCTCTGCCTGGAGATCATGTGTTTGATCATGTGTGTGTGTCTGTCCGTGGCTAATTTTGCAAACTACTGGGCCTATTAACCTAAAAAAATTTTGTGTACAGTTATGACTGTATGATGAAGAACCTCTTGTGGTTGCAGTGAACTTTGATAAACTTTGTTCTTGCTGCTTCCACTCCCTCACTCCTTTCATTGTCTAGCTTGCTTGACCATCACCTCTCTCTCTTCTCTCTCTTCTATCAGCCTAATAGGCTATTTATTTTTCCTATTGCGGCCGTGTTCACTCTGATTGCGGGTGAAAAAATGCAGGATGTGCATTGCGTTTTCTGGGTGAGTTTATAAAACACACTGCTGATGAAGAAAGTCAACAACACAAAGCAGGCACACGGGAGAACAACACTGTAAAAACTGTCAGAGGCTGATGGGATCTGTCAACAAGCGGGGGTTAAAATAGATTCAATAGCCTGATGCTTCACCACTGTAAAAAATGAAGTGTAAAACAGCCATCGCTGTTTTATACATCAGTGGACTAATTTGCCTAATCTTCTCGGGTCTTTGTACGAGGGACAAGATCAAAGCCATCATGAAAACCCCCCTCACCCTCTCTACAACCAGTTGTGGCACAAAGCAATAATCTAGTTGGGAAATGAATCTAGGCCAGAGGCAATCTGTAAGACAGCAATACACAGAAAACAGCTTCTCCCACAGCAAGAATGTAGTGGCATGAACTCACAAGTTTGTTTATCTGACTGACAATGTATGAATAACAAGAAAAGATTGAATTGCATTCCAGTGATACAGGAATTAGATAATCTATCTATTTGTTTGTACACACCCAGGACTGCCTATTGAGTTGATTTATGGAAAGAAGTATATATGACTTTCTGCTTTGCAAAGGTTTGATTGCTTTGCAAACATATAATGGCATCAGATAGAGGCAAACACATAGCAGTTCTCTCTTGTCCCTCACTACATCAATATCCAGGCTTAAGTTACCATCATACCCTTTCATTGTATATATTTATAAGCAAAGAAGACCTTTATTACACAAGTTAACAGGTTGTGCCTCATAAGTGACACAGGTACCACTTGGTCCAGTCAGTAACTAGATCCATCATCCCTGCAAGTTTCATCAAAATCTGACTGGTGGTGTACAAAATATTATATTTCTGTTAAAATATTTGACCTTTAACCTTGTCAACTCTGCTGCTCCCATCGGTAGGTTTGTGTTGCTGTGTTGCCTAGCTTTGTTCAAACTCACAGAACTTTATTTTAATTCCTAGTTCAGACCCCAAGATACCAAATATGACCTGCTCAATTACAGTAAAATGTGTATAAAATGATGCACAAGACATAATGCTGCAGCCATAAAACAATAGCATCTTCAGTTTGAATATATAACCTTCAGTGAAGCGTTGGAACCAGCACATACAAAATTTATGTGCCATTTTTATGCTATATGGAAAAAAGCATGTTTTATAACTTTGAAGCCAGTTAAGGCAAGTTTATAGGCCAAATTAGTGTAATTTGTACTGCAAGGATAGCTGATTGTATAGCAACATTTTGTGTTATTCAGACTTACCGTAAAACCATATTATCAAGTCAACACGTGATCAATCAAGATCAACAGCCCAGCTAGTTCCTGGAACTCTGATTTAGTATCACCTCCTGAACAGGGCCAAACTCAGAACCTTACCTGGAACCGTGTCTTTGCCAACTGAAACAATTCCAGGACCCATGAAACATCCTTGACGGCATGGCATGCCTCACTAAATTCTTCAGTTGAAGGCCCATATGTCTGTCAGTTTAGAGGAGAAATAGATACAGACAAGGACAAGAAAAAAATAGACTTGCAAGGCTTTGGAAGAAAACTTCTGTGCATCTCCCAAAAAATATGATCTGTGATTTGATATCCTAATTTTCTGGTAATATCTTTTGATTTTGATTTTTTTGTTTAGTTTTTACTGTGCAACTGAAAATAAAGACAGGTCCCAAATAGACACAGATCCTAAATATAGGCCTGGGCTTATAATTATTAGTAACTCTAAACAGCTGATATCAAGTACAGTATTAACTAATGGAGGAGTGGCTAAACAACTCTGCTGCATGTGTGTGTGTGTGTGTGTGTGTCTGAAAGGTATATATGTTCATATGTTTGACTTTTATTGACTTTTATTACAGATCAGCCTGTAACTGACATAATCAGTAGTCACATTTTAACAAAAGAGAGTACTGAGCTAGCTAATCAGAGCGAAGATCTAACAAAACATCTAGTGAAGAGGTAATATATGACCTATGCAATAATACAACTGCTTTGTCATTGGCTCTATTGGCTTGAAAACAAGGCTTTTTAGGTTGCATAGCTAAAATGTGCTCTCTTGCTGTGTAATTACATTCAAAATTTTTTATAGTTATTTTTCATAGTATTTAATTTTATGTAGATTTTGATTTTTATGTCAGCTTACTCAGTGTGGTAAACCATGCAAATGTTTACTTTAGTTTGTGTTTAGTTTCAATTATAGTTTGAATCCTTAGAGGTGCAAATTTTTAAAGTTATTATGGCAGAAACATGTAACAGGTATTTTGGATATGTTTGCACTTGGTTTTGTACAACTGGAACAGCAATCATAAATTCTTTAAAACATTTAATGGAAAACTCGTATTTTCCGTCAGCATTCAGTAAAGCAAATCCCAATCTGAAATTAATTCTTCTCTGCCCTGCTCATAAACAAAATAGACAGAAACTGAGGCCATTTTGTCTGAAGGAGTTTTGTCTGAGGCCATTTTGTCTGATGTCCAGTTGCACTAGGCCTGAGACTTGACAAAGTTTTTCCCAAGACCTCTGAAGAATAATGCCGATTGTCTGATGTCTGAGAACTGAAGCTGGTGTCTAAGGCTGTACTAAAATGTCCACCATACATAGATTTTTGTATCCTGTTTCAGCCTCTGTATCCGCCCTCCCTGTTTTTCTTTCTACTGTTTTGGCAGTCTACCAGTCCAGGCACTTAGCACAGAGAGTTATTTTGTTATTCCACAGCAGTGGTCATCTTTTCACAACCTTTCATCATATCGTATATGATAAATATGGTTGTGTGTGCATGTTGAGGACTAAAAAGGCAGGGGCTTGGTAGGGAATGAATTTATATAAACCAGTGGAAAACTGGCACTGATGCACTGTGCAACAGAACGGGTAAATTTGTGTACATTGTTAAATATAAAATAGCACGGTCAAATACAAAATATATGCAATTGGCTGTCTTCAGTCTCAAAAAATATACACTTAGTATCAGCTTCTGTCAAAACACAATTTGAAACACAGTGTTTGAAATTGCATCACTCAGACTCAGCTCATCCAAAACTATTATTATGTCAATACATCAAGACATAAAATGTCTTGATGTAAATGTGTGTGTCATTGTGGCACAACCACCAATCCCACAGATTACAGAGCGGAAATCAGCCATTTCCAGCCACCCACAGAACACAACCACCACTAAGCCTGGCAACCACAGATTTACTCAGACTCTGGTACTGCTCCAAGCCAGACCCTATAGCAACAGACATCCTTGGGTAAGGGGAGACAAGACAATGCTCAGCCGGGAGGGAGGAGAAAGCACTCAGTCAGGCTGTCGGCTGTGGTGTGGGAGTCCTGGAGTTTAGCCAGCCAGGCTCTGGGAGAATTGTGGGAGATGTTTACCATGCGAAACCCCCCAGGGAGGTTGAGTGGAGTGCTCATTCTCAGACTTTAGAGTCATTAAACCCCATTTTAATTTGACCAATCTGGAGCCTATATTGCTGCCCCACCTCCAACCCCCCAGCTTCCTTTCAAATAGTTGTGGGAGGCATTATTTTACTTAAGGCATGATGATGGACATCTGTGGAGCTGTGGACAGGCTGTAACGGTAGGGTCATTGTTGCTCACAGAGTAACATTGGCCATCTGATCAGGCTGCTCTGTGTGCATAAGCCACCATTTAACTGACTGCTGTTATATACACAAGGAAGCTTTTAGCCAAACTCATGTGGTTAAGTAATTGGTGAGGACAAGATTGCTTTTTTTTTCCTTTCTGCTTTTATACTTAAGCCTCAGACTGGAGTTGGAAAAATAGCAGGTTCACTTTTGTCTAGAAAAGTGTTAAATGACTTTTCCAAATAAGAGGGAAAAGTAGTCTGTTTGGGCTAAAAAGTATAATAAGTTCCCAGAAAGAAGAAATTGCTGAAGCTTTAGAGACTGAGCGAGTTATTTTCCTATGCAGACAGAGCTGAATGAAAGCAATTAATGCTTGGCTGAATGTCATACATGGAATTCATTCATTCACTTATTTTTTAAAAACAAATTACTTGAATGCTGCTCAATTAATTGAAACCAGCTGTAACCAAAGGCAAAACCCTAACAGTGATGGTCCCTAATGAATTCCAGGCCCTTTGGTATCCTCACGACATCAGGATGAGGATGGAGATCGAGATGTTTGAAGTTATGTGTGTATGTTGCTTCAAATCCCACTGGGTCAAGACAGCCTGCCCCAAAACCATTCTCACGCTCCAAGTGAGCCTTCCCTAAAATACAACAGGAAGTAGGGGGGTCAGACCAGACCAGACCAGAGGCTCAGTCAAGCAGAGGAGCGGGGGGGGTTGACTCAAGCAAGTGTGTGTGTGTGTGTGTGTGTGTGTGTGTGTATGGGAAAATGAGTGAATCAGAAAAAGACAGTCAAAATGATTGGACATAGTATTTTAATGGAACTATATGTCTGTTTATCTGAATTTGTATTCCAGACCCAGTGGGAGTTGCCTATTCTCACCGCTATGGTATTTTTAGCATTCTTCCGGCTCTAGCTGAGTCCCATCCGGAGCTCCACAAATACCAAACAACAACACCCGAACGTGGCCTTGTGCCTCAGAGCTATTCCACATCTTCCATCAGTACAAATTGGCCAGACAAACAGCAATTTGTTCTCCTTAAACGACCTGCGCTGAGAAACTGGAGGAAAACTTACCTGGCACAGCTGGTGTGCCTCAGGGAACCCTACTCAGCCCATAAAACTTTTGAAAACCACATGAAACTGTAAAAATGCCACTATTCACCCAAACTCCCCGTGATGTACTGAATTAGTTGTAATATCCAGGCTAAGAGGGTTCTATTAGGTGCTATAGGCTACCACTTAAAGGGATAAGACAATACCTCAAAACTTGTCTACAGCAAGAACTATGAGACAATTTTGGAGGGTAGAGAAATTGAAGAGTGTGTGAAACCAGCAATCCAAGGTGAGTCAGTGTTGTAATAGTAAGGCCCCAAGATGTAGCACTTGGTGCCAGGGTGCTTTCACCATGCCTTATTGATTAAAGGGTATGTTAAGACGTGTTTATCACTGCGCCTACATTCACTCATTATACAGAGGTATCTGTATTTCAGTGGGTAAGCCATAAAGTTTATGCCAAACTGTTGTAAAAATATCAGAAAGATACCAGAAAGACAACGTATTGGAGATACACTTAGGGCCCATTGTTGACCCATTATAGCCTCTTTCTGGTAATGTAAAATAGTACTATTGGCAGCTCCCAAGTATTTCAGGACAATGAGGCTGCAAAATTATATTGAGAGTGCAGACTGAAAAGTATTTACATCTGGTATGGTTCATTATTCCATGCAGTCTCAGCAAAAGAGCCAAATGACATCAGACCTTAAGATAATGATAAAGCTGTTCTATATCAACTCAGCTATATCTTCGTCTTTGCAAAATAAGTCTTCAACCTAAATCAAATGATCGATCACCACGTCTTAACTGGATGCTAAAGGGATTAAGTGTTAGGGACTGAGCTGTGGAGCCAGACTCACTTCGCTGGGTCCCTTAGCGGTCACTGCACTGCAGCCTTAAAAGGGAAAAAAGATCATTTGATTCAAGATGAAGTCCCTGTGTAACCCATTACCCCTGCCACTGCCATTACCCCTGCCAATGGGACATGGGACTGTGCAAGTCAAAGTAAAAAAAAAAATATGCTGACTTTTTGACATTCATGAAAAGCCTGAAGCAGTAGCAGAGAAAATACAAACAAAAACAAGACTAAGTGAAACTCTGGAGAGGATCACAGGCTGTGGTTTCTCTGTGTTTTTCAACTATACTTTTCATCCGGATGGAAGGGGATAAAGAGAAAGGCTGTGGGCAAGAGCGGCTCAGTTTATGTGTGTTTGTGTACCTTAGAGAGAGGGGGATACAGAAACAAAGAGCCCAATCAGGCTAGAGAGAGGGAGAGACAGAAAGAGACAAAGCAAGAATGGGAGGGATGTGTTGTAGATGGATAAAGAATGGATGTACTCATCATCCCCCAAGGACTTGACCCTACTTGCTCCCTTTGCCACTTTAGGGTAAAACTCGTCCGCCACAGGAATTCAGCAGCCCCAGTAGTCATGTCTGGGGCTTTGAAACCTCTATAAATAGTTGCTTATGCTAAAACTGAGTGGGAACAAGCTGTACCAGTCACCCCAAGGGCAGAGAGGAGAATGGGAATCACTAAACCTTTTAGAAATCCTGTCACCATGACTCACACTTTCCCCCATGCATCAACACCAGCTGAGGTTTCCTATCATCTTCACTCACTATACACTCTTAAAAATTCTATCATTTTTAACAACTCGTGCGTTGGGACAACACACAACTTGCTACTTTTAATGCATCCCATTAAAGATGCCGTGTGTAGTATTTTAACATCATAAATCATTAGTACAATCATTTTCAAACTGCAAGAAATCAACATTTTTTCTAATCAAATACACATTCCAATTCCTCATCAAGTATTTATGCAATTGTTTCGTGGGCACAATTTTTAAAGGAATACTCCATTTTGGGCAAAATGCCCTTTTTCTGACTTACCTAGAGTGAGACAAGATGTTTGATACCATTTTCACCTCAGTACGTCCACTGCTTCAGATGGTTAGCATTTTGTGTTAGCTTAGCAGATGAAGTCTACAGGAGTCATTAACCTAGCTCTGTCAAAGTGAAAAAATAAACCTTATAGCAACTTCAAAGCTGTCTTATTTACACAATGTATGATGGAGATAGGCTAATGACTCCTGTAGACTTCAAGTCTTTATGCTAAGGTAACATGAAATGCTACTGATCAGACCTGAGCCAGTGGACATACAGAGATGAAAATGGTATCGAACATGTTGTCTCACTCTAAGTCAGAAAAAGGGTATTTTGCCTAAAACATTGGAGTATTCCTTTAACTAAGCCACTGGGGTCCAACCACTGCAGATAGGGAAAAGTGGAGCGAGATCCTTTCCTCCAATCAGACGACAGCAGCGGGTGAGTGCCTCTTCTGGCTAGCTGCCGGTTGAAAATAAACACAGTGAACACCCCGCCAACCTCAAAAACCTTCTTATTGTAATTTATTGTATTCTTTATATTTATGCTGGTATGGAAGTAGCTCTGAAATAAAGTAAGGCGATGAACTATTTTTTCTTAGCAGAAGCTGGTGGGCCAATAAAATTACTGTAAATGATTAATGATTATTTTCTGTCAGTTTATCGACCTGCTTTGGAAGGTGATCTGTGTAATAAGTGGGATAGTTCACTTTGTGGTGGTCCTCCACTGAAAACTAATGACCTTTGTGGTTCTTTGTCTCCATAGTGGTCATTATTTTTTGATAGTAAACCACCTCACAGTGGATTATTTCTTACACTGTTGTGGATTACACATGAATCACTGGTCCTTACCTAAAGTGAGAGTGCTGTGTCCCGTGGAATCAAACTGGTGTACAGAGGCAGTATGTATGTTTTTGCACTGCACTTGTATTAGAAAGTGTAAAATTACTGTTAGAAAGTGTAAAAAATTACTGTTAACAAATATCTTTTTGAACATGAGCAAGTTTGGAGCAAATTATAAAATGGCGGTTGATCCAATCACCTGTTATGCATTTTTGTAAACAACTGTTGCTGCTGCCCATTTTCCAAATTTGTTTGAACCCAACTGCCCAGACTGTTTTATGATGTGAACAATAGAAACAAAGTCAGAATATGGTTGTGCTTTTCAGAGTACCTGGCAAGATATTGCTAGGGCATTACTATCATCATGATAAAGCTTTCAGGAGTAGCAGGACCACAACATTTTGAATCCAATGGTGCCAAAGTCAACAACAGAAACAAAACCAGAATATAATAAGATTTTCCAGAACAAATGGAACTAGAGACCAAAGTCCACCAGATGACACTGAAATGAAAAATATGAGGGGGCAAACCAATTAAAATAGTCTGGTTGATAGAAGTCTGGTTAATAAATGGTAGAGGTCTTCATGGGTCTACCTGGACCTGAAAACCCGATACCCAACCCAAGACCCGACTCGAGACCCGACTAGCGTTGGGCATCATTTGGATTTGTACGATTCTGATTACAATTTCGATTCCAGTTCTTAATGATTCACGATTTCAATTCCTTAAATGGCAGGGTCAAAACAGGACAGCTTCTTTCACAGACGACTGTTCAACTGTGAAATAATATTTTAACTTTAACATACAGTTGAGTTTACACAGTTTTTAGAAATTAGTAGGCTAAACATTTTTTAATTTTCATTTACTGGATTCTGTTTGCGACGAGGTCCACAAGGAGCTGCTGTCTGCCAGCCAACGTAACTTGCTGAAGACGGTGCAGTCTGTGATTTGAATGCCATGCACATTGCAAAGATGTTTTGCCATGTTGGTAGTACATCCTCCTTTGCAAGTAACAGTTGTGTCCAGGCCTTGAATTTCATTATTTTAGGAGCTGTCCTGACTTGTCTCACAGGCAAGGGTTGGGTCCATTATAACTGCTGCAGGCCTCAGGTAAGGGAATCTAAAATTGATTTACCCAAATTGACCAGCGAGGACCCAATCAGCTTTTCTTTCCATATTGAATTCTTTGGTCTTATACCGTTAATTTGCGTAGGAAATAGAATTATGTGCTAAAGGCCATATTGTCTGTCTGTTCTTACAGTTGCATAATTGATGTGAGTGAGCGCTGTGAGCCATGGAGTCACAGAGCATGGAGGTAGCACAAGCACTGTGCAAGTACTGCCTCTGTTTTGGACTTGATTATCCTCGGGTCCGCTTCAGGCCGGGTCTGATTATTCTCAGGTCCATTTCAGACCGGGTTTTTGTTTAAGAAAAAAATATTTATTCGTATTGGGTTTGAGTGACAACGCCACGGGTCCATTTCGGAACAGATCCAACTTTTTGGACCTGTGAAGATCCATGGGGCATAAATGAAGTAAATAACAAAAACCACCACAAACAAAAGTCTGGCTGCTGCTGGTGGACAAAATATCTGCGAGCCTGACGTGACTTGACCATCATGGACATTAGACAGTGGACATTAGTCATTTTGATGGAAAAATCAAAATGACCCGCGAAGATGGGGACAGGAAGTAATAGGATTTATGGGAAATGTGGTCTCAACTATCTAACTGGTGTGAGATATAAAGCTACCAATTGTCTCAACCATGTTCTCATATGTCTGGGATTATTATACCAAGGTATCACTATGAACTTGATGATACACTGAAGTTTGAAAATGCTTCAAGTAACACCTTTAACAACAGCCCATACCGACACTACATTCTGTAGTTATCGACATATGATGTGGTGAAATACAACATACAACTAAATTGTATTTCAGGATGTTCTTTTACTGGAAACAGTAAGACATTGGTAAGTAAGGCACAGACAAAACACAGACACATACAGGCATGCACATAAGTACAAAAACCAAGGTCCAAATAGAGCACCACACGCATAAACAGAGAACATTTCCTGGTCCACTAGTATAAACCAAAGAGGATGCATTTCATTTATTATAAATGGTCTCTGATGCACCTTCTGAAGAGTGGAAGAGATGTGAAATGGAATGACATGAACCTATTCTAATTCCACCTTGGATTTTCCTCAGTGTTCTCTGCTGTCTCTCAGATAATACATAATAAGTGATGGTAATAAGCAAACCACTCAATCATTGTGGCCTGGCTATAGCTCACCTCCGCTGATCTGGTAGGAGGCAAAAAAGGATATTTAGCATTTCATAAGAAGTGACAGGTCTGATTCATCTACATGGCTGAATCCTAAAAACTATTCATTTTCTTTAACCATGCTGAAATCAAACTGTTCTACCTGGATATGTTCTGCACAGGCAATGTTAATGTGAATCGATATCCTTTTCGTGATGTAAAACAGACATGATCGTTCTCTCCTCAGGCATGGGGATCGGAGAGAAAAAGGTCAACTTGCCAACAAAACAACTCTGAGCACCAACCCAGTTGTATTATGGAATAATTACTAAGGCCACATCTAGCCCCCCTGCCAATAGGTAAGGTCCTTCATCTGGCAGAGGCTTGGTATAAACCCGGGAGCCATCTCTGCCTTTCTCCTTCACTATAATGGTTAATCTACTTTCATTAGGCTGAGTCATTAAGACGTAAATGCCTCTGCTTACATAATCGCAATGATGGATGAAGGAGAGGAGATGTGCTTGGCACTAAGAGAGAGCCAGAGCAGGATCTGGGAATTGATAGATCTTGGAGAGAAAGCAATGGCTAATGAATGCAAATGTGTTTTGTCGCCTCCTTCCTAATGAAGTGAGGAGCTCGCCACAGCTGTTTGCACCACAGGGCTGAAGTCGTGGCTATTTACAATCAGAAAGTACACATTAAAATCCTATTTATGCAGACTAATTTCAGGAAGGATTATGAATTGTTCGTGTTATTATACACATAGAAATGCAATACTGACTCTAAATGATTGCTGGAATCAAATATGCAATTCTTGACCATGCTTTTGATGCTATATATAGGGAAACAAGATGAGAGTTAGTCATTCTTAAGAAAAAAAAAATAGTATGACAATTGGTTTTGTCTACATCATATTCAGAATAAATTCTTGGTACAGCTTTTGAAATGCATTGCCATGACACTCATTTCGTATTCCAAGCACAAATTGCTACACACAGAGTGCATAATCACCTTGCACAAATCCTCTGGTTACCTTGTGGCAGTCTCCTTGTCAAAGTTTGTGGACCCACTGGGTGACTTGTGGAACACCGAGAGTATAGATTTACTATGTGAGTTGACTTTTGGAGGATTTTCCTCCCATTATAGCTGTCTAGAAAATTTCCTCAAGGTAGCACAAACAAAACTAAACAGGTCATGAATCTAAATGAACTCCCTAAGTTCTGGTGTACTTAATAACTACTAAACAAAATATTCTAGTCTAGACAGACTAGACTAGTCTGTGTTTAAGTCGGAACACCATTTCTCACCTGTCCCTGAATGTAGGTAGGTGTGGGGAGGTAGCAGTCACAGTAATCGCTGCATTTGTATAAAAGAGGGTTAAAGGAATACTCCAATGTTTTGGGCAAAATACCCTTTTTCCGCCATACCCAGACTGAGACAAGATGTTGGATACCATTTTCACCTCTGTACGTCCACTAGTTTGGTTCCTATGGGTAGCATTTCATGTTAGCTAAGTTTGCATAAAGCATTAAGTTAAGCACTAAGTTAGCATACAGACTTGAAGTCTACAGGAGTCATTAGGCTAGCGCCGTCAAAGTAAAAAAATAAACCTTACAGCAGCTCCAAAAAATCGTCTTGGAATTTTTTATTTTTTAAACAGTAATTTTAGGAGAAGTTAGATGGTAGGAAATATAACAGATGAACACGACCCTCGTTTTCTGTAAAAAAAAAAAAATCCACAATATGAACCAGTGGACATACAGAAGTGAAAATGGTATACAACATCTTGTCAGTTTGGACAAGGAACTTATAAAAAGGGAAGGTACAATGTGTTAATGGGCCTCATTCACCAATATCTTCCAAATTTTTTCTTAAATTTGTTCTTGAGCAAGGTCCTGAGAAAAGTCTACGTCAGATTCATGACGCATTCTTAAACTGCCAGAATTGTTTGCACCTGTGTTCTTATATTGATAAATCCCACTGACCATGTAAATTGCAAGTGCATGCCAGTTTATCCTCATTAGCATAGTTATACGTCTTGCCAATCCCCATAAAAGGGCATGACACTGCAGGGCCGGGTGCACAAAGAAATTTCATGCAGAAATTTATCAACTTAAGTCAAGAATGCCCAAACGCAAGTCTAAAGAGCATCGGACTAAAGAGCATCGGACTCCAAACATAAAAAGAACTAGAAGTAGTTCTGAAGTAGAGGTAATGCTGCAGGAAGTAAAGAAAAAACGAGCCGTCATATTTAGTAGTGTCAACAGTGGATATAAGGGAACAGGAAAAAAAACGATGAACGATGATCTCAAATCTGAGGCAAAAAATTATTGCCAAATACAGAAGAGAGACGCTGACCTCTGGAGGGGGACAGGCTTGCCCAGAGTTGTCGGAGTTGGACCCACGCATAGAGGCAATTATTAGAGAGACAGCACTCTCAGATGTGCCATTGACTGAGCATTTAGACACCGACCTGGGCCCAGTGTCAGTGGTTTCATCTCCTCAGCCATCTCCTATCTCAGAACCTGAAGGTAAGCTGGTTTTTCAGAATTAATACAATTTGATGGTACATGTTAGCTGTAGCTGTAAAACCATAGAAGAGGTGACAGATTTCACGTGTAAACACCAATGAGTAAAACCTAAACGGAGGTAATTATTTTTGTGAATAACTTTTAAGTCTTCTCTTCTTCACAGACTCATGTTCATGTGTTTTAAAAAGTGCTACATGAAGTGCTAAAATCCTAAGTGCTTAGTTTGTATTCCAAATCTAAACATTTGCTTTTGCTGTATGGACCAAACACTGCATAATTGAAAATAAAAGGTCACTGAAATGTTGTCAATTTTAGTCATTTATTTACAGATGAACTCCCTCTGAGGCAACCCCCCTAACCCTAAGCCTAACCCTCGCCGCCAGTACCTTCCTGCAACAGTGCCTCCATGCGTGCATCCAGGTCTCGTTCAACTGCCCAACATCTGATCTCAGATGCAGTCCTGGACAATCAAGAGTGGCCCAAACACTTTCACAGATAGCCTCAACACTGGCCACAATCTCAGAGATATTTAAAGAAATTAATACAAACTTGAAAAAATAAAGACATGCACTGAAACCTGTTTAATGTTTCTTCTCTTGAGACTGTAAGCTATAAATAATCACACTGTAAAAATTTAATTTCAAAGCCTTTTTGAAATCAACGCCTATTTACAAATGAGCAATTAACTGCTTCTGAACTTGGACAGCAAGTCTGTTGTCTGGTCCCAGGAGTTTTTCAGGTTACGCATCTTCGGTGGTTGTGGTGGCTGAGTGGGAGGTGGTACACCATGTTTCATGGCAATGTTGTGCAAGACACAGCAGGCCATGATTATCCTACAAGCCTAAAATGATGAAAAGACGCTCAAAGATTATAAAACTTAAATTTATGATCAAATTTGGCTGAGGTCGCCTATAGACTCTAATGTTTTGCAAAAATAAAACAATTTCTCAGCTGTTCTCTTTATACAAACCTTCTCCAGTTTGTAAAGCAGCTTGTCACTTGCTGTGTGCAAACACATCCAGCATCCTTTTAAGATGCCAATGATGCGCTCAATGGTAGAGCGAGTACGTGCGTGCCAGTGATTGAAGGATACCTCCTGGTGAGTTGGTGAGTGGTGTCATTAACCATGGGGCTAGGGCATATCCTCTATCTCCCAATAAAATTAGTCATAAGAATAGAAGCGCACTGTTGCTGGAATCTATTTACTTAAAGATGCTTACCAACGAGCCATGCATCTCCAGCAGCTCCTTGTTCCAGGCCAACAAAGGCGTTGTGTAAGCTGTTGTGTAAAATATGTAAGATGAGTTGTACATTTATGGAGTGGTATTGCTTGTGGTTGAGATATGGGAATGGATCTGAAGAGGGTGCCTTAAAGCGCACGTGCGTGCAGTCTATTGCGCCGATGGTGTTGGGTAGACCAGCAATGGAATTGGAATCCTCTCTTGATTGGGACCTGTTCTTCTGCTATATAGGGAAATTTTATGTATTGTGTGGTGCGTTGATTTATTCCATCCAAAACTTGCAGGAGAGCACAGCTGATGGATGACTGTGATATGCCCACCCTGTCTCCTATCTCCCCCTGAAATGTCCCGGTGGCTAAAAAGCCCAGGGTGGAGAGCACCTGCACCTGTGGTGGTACAGGATTAGACCATCTGGTGTGGCTCCGCAGTGCTGGCTACTAACTATTGCAGAGTTCCATGATGACAGCTCTTGGTAGTCTAAAGCGTCTTGATACTCGTCACTCTCTGCAAACAGATCTACATGGTCCCAGAATATGCGTTCCCTTCTCAAAGCGCAATTTACGACGTCTTGCAACAGCAGTAAATATGCCATTGTGAGCCCTAGAGTGGAGGAATAGGCCTACTTGGGGCCTATAAATAGAGTGACCAATCTGATAATTGGATGGCAGGGTTCCCAGTTAACATAATAGATGTGAATTGAAGTGTTAGTGTAGTGTTTATTTATTTTAAAAGGCCATGATGCTTTGTAAAATAATGAAAATAATTATTGAAAAAATATTATAAATGATACAAATATTATTGTAATTTAAATATTATTTCAGCACTCAAATGTGTGTAAGTGTGCTCTTGAGTGTGCATAGATTCTGTTCTTACCTAAGAACAAATCCCAAATAAGAAAACATTGGGGAATGTCAGAATCTTCGTGAAAAGTGTATAAGTGGGTTTGAAGAAGAAATTTCCTCATAAGAACGGTGGGTGAATGAGGCCCATTGAGTTTGAAACTGGTGCCAAGTGTGCAACAGTTCTGTGTGGTTGTCATTGTTTTGTATGGGTTTGCCACCTCTCCATTTTATGCCTCATTCAACATGTTAGAGCCTCAGCCAGGTGTTGGATTTATGAGTACTTTCTGTGGTGCTAACTAGCTCATATTTAATATATCAGATTGTACATTTTAAATGTGCATTTGGCTAACAGTAGCTTTGTTTGGTTAATGCTAGCTAATAACAACTCTGCATCTGCTGGACAATCTACTGATGTTTTGAGACCAACAATCAACAATCTGCATTAAATACATAATGGGAGGCTGAGAAGTGTGATCCCTCGATAGTTGGAGCACACCCTCCGGTCCCCCTTTTTGAAAACTGGGACCACCATCCCAGTCTGCCAGTCCAGAGGCACCGTCCCCAACTGCCACGCGATGTTGCAGAGGGGTGTCAACCAGGAGAGCCCTACAACATCCAGAGACTTGGGGTACTCAGGGCAGATCTCATCCATCCCGGTGCCTTGCCGCTGCGGAGTTTGCAGACTACCTCAGCGACTTCAGTCCAGGTGATGGACAAATCGACCTCTGGGTCCCCAGCCTCTGCTTCCCCTACAGAAGACATGACAGTGGGATTGAGGAGATCCTCGAAGTATTCCTTCCACCACCCAATAATATCCCCAGTCGAGGTCAACAGCTCCCCACCTCCACCATAAACAGTGTTGGCGGAGAGCTGTTTCCCCCTCCTGAGGCGCCCAACAGTTTGCCAGAATTTCTTTGAGGCCGACCGGTAGTCCTCCTCCATGGCCTCCCCAAACTCCTCCCAGACCCGAGTTTTTGCTTCCACGACCGCCCAAGCTGCCAAGCTGGAAGTTTGGCAGCCACACTTATGTTCTTCCCACTATTTATTGTGTGCTTGCTTCAGCTTCAGCGAAGCAGCACACTGTACACTCTTACGTACTTCTTTATTTTTTTTAATCAACTTCTTCCACCAAAACTTTGCCCTCTAACTACTTCTACAGTTACAGCTATCAACACCATTCAAACTTTAAAATGTTCAGCTTGTTCTGGAATAGTGTGCTTTTATTCAGATTTTTGATATTATTCATACTTTATTTTTTATTAATTTATAAAATTCTTTTTTTGGCCCTATTAAATCCAGGCGTTTTCAGTGATTTTCACTCCACATACGCACATTATCAAAACGTAGACACATGCGTGCTGGTCGCAGCCATGTGACTGTGGAAGCAAACAGACTTACACTTTTGGTTCCATGAGCCTCAGAGCGACAGGAGCACCAACCAACAGCTCCATTCACTCCCATATTAACCGAGAGCACAAAATTCAGGAGGGAAGCAGAAACAGCCACTTTTCTAACTCGCTCCAGTTCTCACATTTTTAACAGTACACACATATATTTTGCACCGTTTGCTCAGCAGGCTCTTCCGATTCTGAAGATATTTTTCTTTAGCCGATGGGAGTTACGGTCTTTGAGGTAAAAGCAGGAGTTTGAGGGGTTTGTCTCAGCTAAGATCTCTCTGAAATCAACTGTCTGAGCCAAAAGTCAAACAGCAGTTACCATCACCGTGGCAACCTCTGATTGCAGCTGGGGACACACAGCTGATATGGATTTGCTTATTAGTGCAGTTTGACAGACACACACACATGCACAAAAAGAGACACACACAAAGACACACACACACACACACACACACACACTAATCTCCGATATTATTTCACTGATAGCATTGATAGTGTTTGTTATTTTTCCAACTGACACTGACCCATAGACACAGACACACACACACAGACACACATGTACATATGACATTTGTGCCTTATGTACAAATGAAAGTACATGGTGTGCGCACACACACACACACACACACACACACACACACACACACAAAGTCCGCAGACAGACATATGCACATATGTACAAAATGTTTCTGCATTGAAGTATGTTGAGGAAATGT